>PVKA01000953.1:114015-165981 GCA_004027165.1 Ctenomys sociabilis
AGAAAGAAAGAAAGAAAGAAAGAAAGAAAGAAAGAAAGAAAGAAAGAAAGAAAGAAAGAAAGAAAGAAAGAAAGAAAATCTCTCAGGTCAAAAAAGAAATAACAATCATGAAAGAATTGCTCAGCATAGCTAAAGAAGACATAGATTAAAAAAATAGAGGAGAATAGAAAAATGGTGGAAACATTGAATAATAATGATACAGAAAGAATTAGAATGCATGAAACATTCAAACAGTGATCAAGGCAATTTAAAATTCCATTGAATACTGGCAAAACCACTTGAATGAAATTGAAGATAGACTTTCAGACCACAAAGACTGGTGCCTCTAATGAACATGAAAGGATTTCTTAAAACTAACATAGAACCAGGAAATAATAATTCGGCAGCTACAAGGTGACACAAAGAACAATAATACAAGAATAATAGGTGTAATGAAGCAGCAGGAGACAGCATAGATGACATAAAAGGACTAGCAGAAAATTTTCCAAGTATAATTAAAGAAACTGACATAGAGATACGTGAGGAGTATAGAACTCCAAACAGCAACATTGAAAATAAATTTACACCTCGACACATAATAATCAAGATCTTAGCTATTCAGCAAAAGAATAGAATATTGAAGCTGTTGGAGAGAAGAAACAGATTGCCTCTGATGGTAAGCCCATCAGAATCAAGGCGGATTTCTGTTGAGCAAGAACATTCATTTCATAGCACTTGTCTGCTTCTGCTTATTCCATTCATTCTTGAGAATGTGATGTTGAAGTCTCTAATATTGTGACAGCACTCTATTTCTCCCTCTTAATAGTCAAATTTGCTTTATGAATTCGATGGACTGTTATTAAATGTACAGATGCTTATCATCATACTTTCTTACTGTGTTGAAACTATTACATAATATAATTATTTGCTTCATTATTTTTCATATTTAAAGTATAGCCATACATATTTTCTTCTGGTTACTATTTACTATCCTTTTCTATCACTCTACCTATTTGCATCTTTCATTCTAAAATTAATCTTATAGGTGCCTTATGGTTGAATCACATTTTTTTATAACCACTCTGATAGTCTCTATCCATTGGTTAAAAGGTAAGACATTTATACTAAAGTAATTACTTATAAAGAGAGAATTTTTTAAAAAGAGAGACTTGTTATTTTTCTGTTTTCTGTATTTTCTAGGTTTGTCTCTCATTTCCTACATTACTATTTCTTGTGTTTAAATTAGTTTTTGCTTTGCAACACTTAAATTATTTTTAAGTTTTCTCTTTGTGCATACTTCCTAATTATTTGCCTTGTCGTTACCATAGGTATTGAATTTAATACCCACAATTATGTCACTATAATTTGAATTCATATTTGCTTAATCTTTGTAACAGAAAATTTCTACTCTTTTAAAAACTCCATCTAACTCTTTTTGTTGTGAAGAACACAAAATCACATCTTAATACATTGTGTGTCCAAAACATAAACTAACAACTTTTTAATTAGCTACTCTGTTAAGTTGTATAGAAAATACAAATGAGTTCCACATCATTGTTCCATATCAACATTTATAATTGCCTATATATTTGCTTTGAATGAGATATTTATTTCCTTGTAAGACTGAAATCACTACGTAGTGTCCTTTAAATTTCAACCTGCAGAATTCTGTTCAGTGTTTCTTGCCAGGCAGATCTAGTGGTAACAAACTTTCTGTTTTTGCTGTGTGTATGTCTTCATTTCCAGATAGCAAAAGACAGTTTGGCCAGATATAGAATTCTTGTCTAACAATGGCTTCTTTGAAGCACTTCAAATATGGCATCCAACTGAATACCTGCCTCGAACATTTCTGAAGCAAAGTATGTTTGCAGTCTTACTGAACAGCCCTTGTATGTGTTGACTTATTTCTTTCTTCTCCCAGTGTCCTCTTTCCTGTTTTGTCTTTTGACAGTTGATTACTATGGTTCTCCTTGACTTCATCCTGTTAGAGCTCCTGGGGCTCTCTGGGTGTTTATTTTCGAATCTTTCTTCAAAGATGGGTAATTTTCACTACTATAGTTTGCCTTTTTTATTTTTTTAAAGAGAATAAAAAATGTAAAATACATTAGAGCCATTATGCAATTTCATGGAACAAAATGATTGAAACTCAACAATACTTGTTATATTGCATATTGCTTCAAATTTGTTTAGAGCGTGCAAAATTAAAAAGAAGAAAGAAAAAGGAAAAAATGTAAGAATGATTTGTCCCGTACAATACACCAGGAGAATTAGGAATACAAGCATCCAAGCTGCCCTGTGTATTTATATTTACCCTCCCCTCTTTCTTTGTTTCCTTCTCCTGTCCCTCGTTCCAGTTGTTCCTTCCTTTTTGAACAGTTTCTTTCCCTTTCACAGTATCTACTGAACCTTGTTGATTATTTACTTTTTCAGATTCAGCTACTATATTTTTCAATCTTTACCCTGCCTTTTATTTTTGTTTTCTCCTTTAACTGCACAATGTGTATGCTGCTTTGCCAAGTGTGTGCTTCACATTTTACACCTTTTTCTTTCTGTTCATCGAACCCAAGTTTCACTTTTCTACTTAAGGTTCTCTGAGCTGCCTGTGAATCCCCATATTAATTTTATCCTGGAATTAATCAATTAATTAATTAATTAATTATCTCTGTATTGATAATTCATTTTGTCTGTAGATCATTTTTCTTCACTGCTGTTAGCCCTTTGAGAAAATTTAAGATGTAATTATTTTAAATTCTTAGCACTTTTTATCTTTCTTTTTCAAGACCCTTCCACTGGAACTTTTTGCTCTTGTTTACATTTTGCTTTATCACACCATCCTTGAAGGCAATTTTTTTCTAAATACTATTGAACATTGTCTCAGTTAGCTTCCATCACTGACACTTGAGATCATCAACTTCTGAGGAGAAAAAGGTTGCAATCGCTTACGCTGCCACAGGTCCCTGTCCACAACTCGATATCCCTGTTACTTTTGCACTGCCATGACAGCAGCAATGCAGAATGGGACAAAACCACTCATTTTGTGTCCAGGAAGCAAACTGAGAGGAAAGGAAGCAGACTGGGACTCCACTTTTCCTCACAAAGGCATGAAGACCTCACACTGATGCAAACTCCCAAGGTTCCAGCACCTCACAATAGTGTCAAAGTAGAGATCACGCCCTGCGCACACAGCCTTTAGTAAACATCCTAGATCTAAACTACGGCAAGTGCTTTCCTTGTCCATCATCCATAACTGGAGCCAATCTTAGGAAGAAACTGCTTCTCCCTTTCTCAGCAGCTCTATCTCTACATTATTTAGTAGTTGGTACATGGTAAGAAATCCACTAATATTTGCTGTGTGATCAAATAAGTAACTTTTGTTGCTTTCTAATATTATATCCCACCCTCCCCAAATATGCTATTAATTTATCTACTATGAAAATAATTATCACTCAGTTCCATTGTTTAGCATCAGGTTTTTGTGATCCTAATATAAAAGTAGGCTGACTTTGAAGGAGAAGGAAGAAAAAGGCCAAAATACATGCAGTCAAGTACATGCATTGTCAAGGTGCTCTGCATCATGTTTTCAGCCATGGTAACTAAAGACTGCTTCCTTTTCTCCAAATATTTCAGATTAACTATTTGTTTCTCTTTCCCATCATCTGTTCATTGAAACCAAATGATGTGCAATTTGTCTTATACTCATAAGTACTGGCTAGGGTTCTCTAGCAGAACAGAATCAATGGAGAAAATCTCTCTCTCTCTCTCTCTCTCTCTCTCTCTGCAGAGTTAAGTAGATAATGTCAATTAACTGTCACATCATTCTGTTCCAAGGTAACGATATCAAATAGTTTTCCAATTAAAAGGAAAAAAAATGTGTGAATAATCTAGGAGACAGCAGTAGCAAGCTGGCCATGTGGAATGCTTGCCATGTGTCCTTTGTGCTCAAGAGAGATGATCCACAGAGTTGAACCTCCTTCAGCCAGTTTTTACAGTGGCACCCAATTCCTCACGTCACAGTCTGTGAACTTGCCTCTGCACCATGATATAGTGTTTCTGATATGATTTGTTTACTAAGTTAATTACAATGTCTCTTCACTTTTATCATTTTTGGAAGTTTGGCCTATGGGGTTTGATCATCAGTAGTAATTGTAGTCAAGATGCCTGCTTTTAAATGAATCACACAAGAGAGGTGTCAGACCATACACTCATATGTATGTTCACTCCCTATGAAGAGCAGACTCTGCACATATTCACCTGCAGTAAGACATGTGTCTTTTCAATAAAATATTCTTCAGGTCCCAACTACCTTGGGGGCATCTTCTGTTTTTATCCTTCCTCTGCTTGGTAACTTCTTTAAGTTTTATTTTGTAGGCTTTATTTCTCAGGTATGGGGATAGAAATCAATATACTAGAGTGTGAATTTAAAAATATCATAGAATTTATTCATCTAAATGAAAGGGGATTATCACCCACCCCAGTGATAAACCTTTACAGAAACATTTTATATTTCTCTTTTCAAATTAGTTTCAAAACACATGAGATTTAAAAAATAGATTCAGGAGGATAAAGTCAGGATTAAACACAAAATGACAACATAAAAAAGCTCATGACATTTTTAAAAGCACAATTTGTATCATTTGAAGGCAAATATATAATCTGAGAGACAACCAAAGGCCATTTTACCCCTGGTCATACTTATTTTGGTAGAAACAAACTGTACCTACAAAATAATAAAAATGTATTTTTTCACAATTTACCTCAGAAACATAATAGTAAAAGGAAAGTACCTATAAATTATACAAGAAAGCTCAGTATGGTAAGTGTGAAGCTTTCTGTCTTAATTAGTCAGAAGAAAAACAACTCTGTGTGTTTGTGTGTGTGTGTGTGTGTGTGTGTGTGTGTGTGATAACACAGAATCAAGACTTTATAATTACCCCTGCATCTAGTTCTGTCTACATAATAAATTATCCTTATATTAGCTGGTGGCTTAGTAGAAGGTTTACTTTATTTACTGTCCATCTTGTAATTGCACATCAAAGGCCTAAAGCTTAGGTACAGGTAGTTTATAAGTTGTTTTGAGGATTAAGCAGATAATAAAAGTCAAAACTTTTATAAAATTATATAAAACCTAATTTTAATACTGTTATTATTTTCTATCTTCCACATAGATCCAAGGATAAAATGAAGTCTGCATGTTCAATTTGTTGACTGACATGTTAGGATTTTTAAGTTTTTTGAATTAAGCAATGATTCTCTTGTTGACAATTAACTTATGTATCAGTTCAAAGGGAAGAAAAACTTTATTATGTTAAAAAGAACTCAATATTCAGTCTTCCCTTATTTACTCTGACTCATCACGCTGCATTGCATTCTATTTTAACATAAACATGCCACTTTTCCAAAAGAAGAAATAGTCACTTTAAGAAAATACACACACATCAAGGTGTGAACCTGCAACAAGAAATGAGTTAAAGTTGAAATTATTTTGTTATGTAAACAGATACTTTGATGTTAAGAAAGTTGTCCTAAGGACTGGAAACTATGGATAACAATGATTTGACAATGTCTTTTCCACATGAAATAAAATCTTTGTATTCTTAGGACTAAATTCTTTTTCAAGGGAGCTAGAGTTCCTATAGGCTTGGGTCAAGGGAAAGTTTCTGGTCATCTTTATTTATTTATTTATTTATTTATTTATTTATTTATTTTATTGAAGAGCAAATACCAATGAGAGAGTTTCAAATCAAATTAACAGGACAGATTCAATAATTAATACATTGCATATTGCTTTTGTAGTGGTTTGTTGTCGTACAAGGTGAGTACATGATATTCCACTTACAAACACTATTAGAGCAGATGCCTCTAATCAATGAAGAGAATGTAGCTGTATACTTATTTTTTTAAAGCTGAATTATAGCACAATTTCAATAACTAATACTTTCTAACTTGTTATCTTCCTAGTGGTTGTCCATAGTACTAGAAGCTGACGTACTACCCTGTCCAAACACTATTAGTGCAAATCTTACTTCCCATAGAATTATACAGAAGTACTGCATATTTATCCTAACTGTACTGTTTATACAAACACAGCATGATTCTTCCTTTGTATACCCCTTTTATGTTTGAATCTATCAAAGATGGGCACTCCACTGTCATTCCACCATTATAGGTGCCTGAACTCAGCAACACAATCGAACACAGTCCATCAGGCCACAATAACAGAAAGTTATCTGAAGAAGTTGTGGACTATAGCCATCTACAGCTCAACTTATTATTACGGACTTATTTTATGTACCTCAATTTTATACTTCTCTGCTGGATGGTTAAGACCAAGATAAAGCAAGAACTATATAACAAAAAATGTAGCTTTTGTTTTTGATGAGGTCAGTCAAGTCCCCACAGGGTTCATTTTGAAATCCTGCACCTCACTCTGTAGATCCTTTGTCTGTGTCAGCCATGTGGATGAATCACAGCCATTGCTTGACCAGACTGCTCTCTGTGAGAGCCTGGGAGAAAGACATCTCTCCATGTGACTCTCCTTAGGCACACTGTAGATCATCTATCACCTTGCTCTGTGGCTCCATAATCTCTTTGATCAGAAAATTTGAGGCACAACTGAGTTCCATGATGTTACAGTACAGGCTCTCCTATATCCTGAATCTTCACTGACCTTGAAAGGCTAGGGCTAAAATGTTGGCTGACCTTGTGGCCCTTCTATTTCTCCAATTTTTGTTCTGTGAACTTAGGTTTTAACCATCCATAAGAGAAGCTGATTAGTACCCTGCAGCACATGCCATTCAGTTTGCCCTAACTCTCTGACTCAATTCTTTTTAGTTGTTGTTGTACATTTCTATTTGGATTTCTTCTTTTCACTTCTTATACTAGGGAGACGATATGATATTTGCACAAATGTGTGTGGTTTATTTCACTTAGGAGTATATGTTCAAGTGGCATCCACTTCAATATAAATGCTTCAAGTTTATCATTCTTTATTGCTGAGTAATACTCCATTATATAGAAATACATCTTTTTCAACCATTCCTCATATGACAGACATCTTGGTTGTTTCCAACATTTTGCTATCATAAATTGGGCTGCTATAAACATAGAGATACATATATCATTATGATATGATGTTTTCAGTTCCCCTGGGAAAATTCCCTGTAGGGGCTTAGCTGACTTGAATGGGATTTCCATTCCTAGTTTTGTGAGGTGTCTCCACACTGATCTCCACAATGGTTCCCCCCAGCACTGGAGAAGTGTTTTATTTTCAGCATATCCTCTCCAACATTTATTGTTGGTTGATTTCTTCATGATAGCCATTCTTTCTGGAGTGAGATGGTATCTCACTGCTGTTTTAATTTGCATTCCATGAATGGCGAGCGATGTGGAGCATTTTTTCATATATTTATTTGCTTCTTTAATTTCATCCTCTGAGAAGTGTGTATTCATCTCAAATGCCCATTTCTGGATTGGGTCTTTAAATTTGAGGGCTCTAATATATCTTAATTATTTATATATTCTAGAGAGCAGACCTTTGTCTGAGTGCTCATTAGTGAGGATTTTTTCAAAATTTGTGGGTAGTTTTTTCACTTTGTTGACAATTTCTTTTGACATGCAGAAACTCCTCAAGAAGACTTGATCCCAGTTGTTAGTTCTTTCAAGTGTTTCCCATGCAAATACATGTTTGTTCATGAACTCTTTGCCTACCCCTACATTTTCATGAGTTCCTCCTATTTTCTCTTCCAGGAGATTGAGTGTTTCTGTTTTAATGTTTAGATCTTTAATCCATTTTGACTTTAGTTTAGTGCATGGTGATAGAACTGGTTCAAGTTTTATTTTTTAGCATGTTGAAAGCCAGGTTTTTTCAGTTAAAGATAGCCTCTTTCTAAAACCATTTGTTAAAGAGTCTTTCTTTCTTCTGGTAAGCTTGTTTGGCCCCTTTGTCGAATATCTGATGGCTGAGTGTGATTGTAGATGCCGCTGCATCTTCTAATCTAATCCATTAATCCTCAGGTCTATTTCATTGCCAATACCATGTTGATTTTATCATAGTGGCTTTGTAGGATAATTTCAAGTCAGGAATTGTGATGCCTCCTGCCTTGTCTTTGTTAGCCAGTATTGCCTTTGCTATTCTAAGTCTTTTCTGATTGCAAATAAATTTTGTGAATGATTTCTCTAGGTCTGGAAGGTATATCGGTGGCAGTTTGATATGGACTGCATAAATCTGTACAGCAATTTTGGGAATATGGCCATCTTCATGATGTTGCTTCTTCCTATCCAGGAGCAGGGAATATCTTTCCATTTTCTGAAATCCTCTATAATCTCTTTTCTTTGGGTGTTGTAATTTTCCGTGAAAAGATCTTTGACTGCCTTGGTTAAGTGAATTCCAAGGTATTTCATTTTTGCTACTGTAAAAGGTATTGTTTCTATAATTTCTCTCTCAGTGTGTTTGTTATCTGTGTAGAGGAATGCTATTGACTTCTGAGTATTGACTTTGTATCCTGCTATACTACTGAATTTGTGTATCAATTCTAGTAGTGTCTTGGTGGAATTTTGCATCTTCCAATTAAAGTATCATGTCATCTACAAATAGTGATAATTTAACTTCTTTACCTATTCTTATTCCTTTTATTTCTTCCTCTTTTCTAATGGCTGTTGCTAATGATTCCAAGACTATATTGAATAGGAGGGGTGATAGAGGACATCCTTGTCTTGCACCAGATCTAAGAGTAAAACATTTCAGTTTTTCCCTGTTTAGAATTATATTAACCATTAGGTTGTCATAGATGTTTATTTCTTATAATTGCTAAAATACACAAAATAATGGAATATATGTAATATATATTATACATACATATATATATATATATATATATATATATATATATAGTCTAAATTTAAGGAAGGCATAAATATCAAACCTTCGTTCTCTGTCAAATAAAAAGGACTTCTTTCCGTTTCCATGAACTTAGTGTTTTCCATCAGAATTTTACTGTATCCTGTCTTTTCCTTTGTGTTCAGGAATGAGAAGTTTTCTGATTTGTTTGATTTGCTCATACTCCACTCTTCTTCTACCAGGCAGGCCTCACCGAGAATACCCAGGAGAGGAAAGGAAAGGCACACACATTTTTCTACTTATTTTACTAATCTTGAAATTCTGTTAGTGTCTCTGGTCATAGAATGTAAGCTTGTAATTTGCTAAATTCTATTATCCAGATTCCACCTTACATCGTTTCCAAAAGTATCTGTTACAAACTAATTAATTCTGATAGCTGAGTAAATTTTGAAAAGAGGATTGTAACAAGGGGAAAAAAATCTTGTGATATGTACTTTATATTTTTTCTACTCATAATTTCAAAATAGAGTTAAAATGTCTTATTTTACTAAGAATTCCAATTACATATACCTCTATTATTTTTGTCTCCTTTTAGTTTTAATATTTTTGTTTTATTTCTTCCTTTTAAAAATTTCTTATCTCTTTTGCTTTTGCATTAAATTCTCTTCTACTCAAATATATCTTCTTCAGCCTTACTTTCATTCTGCTTCACTGTCAATATAATTTTGACCCAGCATGGCACTTTTTGTTTCCAGGTTTGAAGTGCTCCATATTTCTGCTGCCTCTCCTGCCTCTCTTGCCATCAATCCCTAGTGTCTGAGTAATTAGCCACTGATACCAGGATCTACTAAGTCACACTTCATGTGGTAACTTAATTATAAACTTTGTGCAATTCTTTTAATAAGAATTTATGAGTGGTACCCAAAATATTATTTTGATATTTCAAATGTCCGATTTTTTTTATTTGAATTTTAAGGTGGATTAACTATGTAGCTTTCTTTATCAAATTTCTTCTACGTCTGTGTGTACAACCAGGGTTCAAGCAGACAAGCAGAATTACCAAAATACACAATCTTATGCATCTCATGGCTTCCTTTACATGAAAAACAAATATATATCTATTTATATATAGCTATGGATACAGATATACTATTATTTATGTGTTCTATATTTCTATATGCATTTATTCATATATATATATACATATATATATATATGTATATATATATTTATCAATATATACATATATAGAGAGAGATAGAAGATAAAGAAGAGGTAGGGAGAGATAGAGGCAACAGTTGGAGTGAAGGAGGACAGAGAAGAAAATAGCATGAAAAGCAAATGGGGAAGAGGGGCTAAGAATTGAGAAGTTCAGGGAAGGAAAGGATTGAAAACAGAATAAAACCTAAATAAAAAGTCAAGAAGAGAAAAAACATCTTAAAATATTGTATGTGCACCAAGTCCCCATAACTGTGATCATTACACACTGCAAACATGTACTAAGAAAAAACACAAATTACCTGGGTAGATTTCTCATGAAGATTTATCACATTTGCAACAATATGGAGATTGGCTAAGCAAGGTCTAAAATCTCGAGGTAGCTCTTCAGCCAGGGAGGATTGTGAGTGGGCGAGCTAACAGTGGAAGTTAGAAATTCACAGAGAGTTGATGAAGAAAGTAATTTGCTAGCAGGCAGAAATCCCAGGAAGGATGAGCTGGAGCCAAGACCAGGCCCAGGAAAATGTCTTTCAAAAAGGCTCTTAGTTACTTATTATTGCTGAGACAAAATGCCTGACATGCATGAAGGGAGAAAGGTTTAAAGGAAGAAAGGTTTCTTTTAGCTTATAGTTTGTGGAGATTTCAGTCTGTATTAGTCTGGGTTTTACTCGTCTGTTCCCTAGAGGAACAGACATAATACAAGGAGCAGATATAACACAAGACGTACAAATGTGTAAGGAATTACAAGATTGGCTCATGGCGGTCAGCCGCAGAGTCTGATGAGGACGCATGCTGAGGGCGTCTGCATACCCGAGTCTGAAGGATTCAGTCCCAAGGTCTGAAAGTTACTGCTGTAAGTCTCTATCAGTGGGCTGATGGGTCTGTGACAGAACCCTGAAGAATCTACAAGACTGAAGTTCTTCCCAGGACTTGGAATGCTGAATCCCTCTTCAACCCCTTTCTATTCGTTTTTTTTTTTTTTTTTTTTTTTTTTTTTTTTTTTTTTTTTTTTTTTTTTTTTTTTTTTTTTTTTTTTTTTTGTGCCTAATCCTTCTGGGGTGGGCCCTCCCCTCTGGGCGGGGCAGGGGCATCCTCCAGGGTGCTGAACAACCAAGCAGATCTAGCCCAGCAGACGCAATGTAGCAACCATGACACAGTCCAGGGTGGATACCTATACTTAGCCAATCAAAAGACTCAGCCTTCTCACGCTGGTAATCCAGTATCACACACCCGTAATCCAGCCTTCTCCCCAGAGGTGCACCTATGAGTACAGGATGCTTTAGGAGGGCAGGTACCTATAAGCTATCACAAAGACCTTTGCTTTATTGCAACATTGCGGATTGGAAGGCAGCATTATTATTATAAGAAAATGAAAATCAGAAAACAGTTGTGGTGTGTGCTGCCAACAGCTTTCATGAGAGGAATATAGAATGAAGAGGAAAGGTGATCATGCCTACTCTTTTGATTAAGGTCATATTATCAGGGTTTTTAATTGCACCTAGAATATCCTTCACAGAAACAATGAGGGCTGACCTGGTGCAGTTTTTTCAATACAAAATGATTTATTCTAACAGCAAGTGCTCATAAGAGTAATGAAAAATAAGATCAGTCCTTGATTATAACACAATTATTCAGTAAACCTTTACTCTGAGCTATACAATGTTTTAAACATTTAAAACATAGTAACAAAATTTTCACAATCTTATGATGCAAGATATTTTTTTCTCCATTTTTGTTAAGGTGACATTGAAGGATTGGTAGTAACTTACTGAAGGTTACACAGTTTAATCTAAGTTACAGAGTCTGCAACCGGCCAAATGGCTCAGTGGATTAAAGTGTCTGCAAGCAGATGAAGGGGCCAGGAGTTCGATCCCTGGGCTTGCTGTGCCAGCCCTGCCCCTGGGGCACTCTGAGACAGCAATTGAGACTGGGTATGTACCTGTAATCCCAGCATTTGGGAGGCTGTAAACAAGTGGATCACTACAAGTTCAGTCTACTAGTGAGACCCTGAACACCCTGTAGACTCTTCCCTAAAATAAAAAAAAAAAAATTAAAAAAAAAAAAAAGTTGCAGAGCCTGTTTTTAAACTGAGGGAATCTAGCCCCAGAATCCATGAACATTATGACTATGTTTTAAGTGTCAAAAACCTGTGAAATTTTTAAACATTGCCAGAAAATGTGAATGTCCTAATTTAATCCTTGAGATTGTAATACTTCTTCAGTTTATTTCTTTTATAGTAAGATACTGTTAGGGTAAGAGCTCATATTTCTTTTTCTCCCAAATTGCTGTTTTTTGTTTTTGTGTGAGTACGGTGAACTCAGTTAGCAAAATGTTCCCTCAAGGATGAGGCCAGGCCGGTAGCATCTCGAACCTTCAAGGGCGAACACCCTCACCCCCTCGAGTTCTGTGCAGGGTGGAGAAAACTTTCTGTTTGTACAGTCTGTCCCAGATTCTAACATACCATGAGGGATGAAGGAGGCATCAATAAACCAAAGGATTTTAGTGAAACCACTTACTGTAAGTGTGACAGACTTAGATGGGGATTGTGACAGTGTAAAGTACTCTGAAAAATCACTGGCTCCCACTGTTTTATCTCACTCACACTGTAGTTGTTCCTGAAAATGAAAGTACTTGGTAAGGCCAAGGATTTCCTTCTAGAGGGCTGTTGGCTATTAAGGGATTGAAAAATGTGGGTGTCATTAGGCAGAGAATTAAAGGAGGGGGAAACATTCAATCACTCTATAGCATATCACCAGGACATACAAATGTAACTCTAACCCTTTGCATATCAATTAGCAGCTACCAGTCTAATTTTCTATATTTTTCCATAGGAATATTCACAGCGGATGTCTGAGTTCTTAGACAGTAAAATGCTTGCCATAAAGCAGGAGCTGCTAGGGGTTTCAACGGAAAAATGGAAATTAGTGTCAAAATGATGTCATGGCTTCAAAACATTGTTGGTACAAGTTCCTGACAGGCATCCTTGACACAATCTATAATGACATAGTAAGAAAGCAAAAATAATGTGACAATGACTTTCCATAGGACTTATGAAGAATGACTGAGTGGGTGATACACTCCACATGCTGATCCCCAGCAGAAGATGCATTTCCTTTCTCAGCATCAATATTTATGGGATTTATTGATTATTGTGTCGTGTTTAAAATATGTGCTTAACAGTATATTTAGGGTCAATTTGAGTAACAGGGACACATATGAGAGAGCAAGCAGGACAAAAGAGTCATTGTGGCATTCTTCATCAGTTCCTACCAGCTCAAGCAAAATGCCTCTTTGTAAAGAAATAAATCAGCAGACATTCAAAACAGCTCTCAGAGAAAAATACCAGATCAAAAAGGTTCTGTGAATATTTAAAGAAATTTTGAAAAACAGTAATCCTAATCTCATTTCAATTCTTCCAAAAACAAAATTATTAGTATACGAGCTGAGAATATTCTGGCTTCTTGCTAATTTATTCACTGTATGAACCCTAAAGCCAGCCCTATCTCTTAGAGCCAGATAATGTTGGACTTGGCACCCGCCCTTCCAGCACGCAGGGCACAGTCACGTCAAATCATTTGCAACTGCATTTGGCTGTATTAGGTCACGTGCCAAGAAGTCTGGAGATAGTATTAGCGTGGCATAAAGATCACGCATACCACAGCTTGTCCAGGGCGTTTCCGACGCTCCCACAGTCAGTGTGTGGCTTTTGAGCCTGGCATACAAATGTGGCTGCTGCACTTCTAAGTATCGTGTCTGTGTTCCGGGAAGGAAGAAGGAAGAAGGGAAGAGGTGGAAATCACAGATGTCCACCCTGTGGTGGGTCCCAGTCGTATGGCTGCCTCTAGTTGTGAGTTGAACTTCTAACTTTTATTTCCTCAGAACAAAGAGAGCAACAGAGGAGACTGAAAGTGAAAGTTCAGCCAACCTCCCCTGTCAAGGTCTGTAATCCTATCTGTGATAGACGGAATTGTACCCCTCCCCGAAGTCCTATGCTAAGACCTTAGGCCCTCATGGGACTGTACTGATGACAGGACCCTTACACTACAACGGTGGAGTAAGACCCGCAGGCGTCACAAGGATGGATGAGTGGACACCTTGGCTAGATGGAATAGATAAGAAGAAGAAGAAAAAGGAGGAGGAAAAAGAAGAATGTCAACAACAATTTATTTTATTTTTTTCTTTTTCAATTTATTTGATATAAGGTCTTGCTACACAGTTCAGACTCATAGTGATCTTTCTCTCTCAGCCTCCCCAGCACTAGGATTACACACATGTGCCACTATGCCAGGTTTCAGGGATAGCACTGTGAGCCCGGGGTTCCGGGGTCAGCACAGTGTGGTACTGAGGGTCCAACTCAGATCCTCAAACTGGGATCAAATAATAAGTTATAATAAACTTTTTAGAGTAATGAAGAGGTGAGCTTCTCCCTTATAAAAATGCACAAAAAATGATTAGATTTCAGTAATCCAGAAAGCAAGAACTCTTTCCAGAAAACAAAGTCTGTTGAAACTTGGCCTCTAGAATTTCCTAAGCTCTGTATCTGCTCTTTAATCAGTACAATCCTCTGTATTAGTTACAGCAATCCAACATGATGAATACACTACTGTACTCAGACCTGGGCCCTCACTTATTCATTCAATAAGAATTTATCAAGCACCATAGTGCTGTGGGTTGCTAAAGACACAGGCATGGGATTGAAATGAACATAACACAGGTCTCTCTAGTGGCTCATGGCAAGACACAATCAACAGTACTACATGATGGCTTTTTTATAGGTAACTATAGATCTGTGTTGGAATGCAGAGGGACATAAGCTGACTCTTCACCTATCAGCCCAGCAACTTGCCTTCAAGGAGAGGTGTTAAAAGGGATTGACCTCCAAACAGCAGGCGAGTTACTCAGTGTTTCTAAGCTTCATCTGTGGAAACAGGGCTAAAATATCAAATCAGCTGCATATAGTTGTTGAATCAATTTAGTGAAATAAGCCACCCTAATGCACTAATGAGATATGCCATGCTGCCTGACATTTTGTAAGATTAAAAAATTTATAATCACATCAACTAAATCAGGGATCAGTGGTCTTTTTCTGTAAAGGGCCTGGTAGTAAATATTCTAGGCTTTGCATGCAGGTTATAGCATCTCTGTCACAACTAATCAATTCTCCCTTTGTGGTGTGAAATCAGCCATAGACAACACATAAATGAATTAGCATGCTGTGTTCCAACAACGCTTTATTTACAAAGACAAGCGATAGGCCAGATTTGGATCACATTACTGCAGATACATAATTGCAAAAAATTCTCCATATTATTTTGAGTGACTACATTACATTTGCCTCAGAAATGCACCCTTCTTGTGGAGTTAGGAAAAGTATATGGCCATGAGTATTTTGGTATGCACAAGTCCACACCTGTGGACTCTTGATCCCTCGAATGCTTTCTCTTCTAGATTTATGTCTCAGAACAAGCGAGAGCCAAGCAGCAGCCCACTTTGTTAAGGGACTGGCTTTCTTTCAGTTAATTTTTATTTGTTTCAAATCATAAAATAAAATTTAGTTCCTGCCTCAAAGATCCAAGAACCAGAAAAGTCACACAGAGCAGGAGATTTTTTAAAAGCATAATTTTCAATGAAGTTTATTTGAACTGAGTTTTCACTGAGTGCCAAGCTCTCTATGAGGCACTAGGGAAACCCAGAGTGAGGCTTAATCCCTGCCCTCCAGGAATTTCTAGCCCTTGGTGCGTTCAGAGGGATGCAGTGGTCATTCTCCAGCAGTGAAACAAACATGTTGTCTGCTTTCACAAGAAATCATTGGAACTTTCCTCAAGAGCACCTGGATTAAAGCAGCTACAATTTCACTGCCCTCTTTGATGACAAAGGTTGAAGGAGGCTTTTAGTAGCAGGCTGTAATTTCATCATAATTCAAATGTTGCCTATTCCATTTTCAATCTCATAGCTCCATAGTCTTTTTCTTCAATTAGCAAAATAAATCACTGGCAAGCAGCACTGAGGCAACTGGAAATTTCCGACTTGTACAATCTATCTCTTTTTCCGGAGGGAACCTTGACATTCTCTGCTCTCAAGTTTTAAGCTTCTCTCCTTCCTCACATTGCCAAAGTTGGATTTGTTTTGAAAGACAAAAGAATTGTGGACAGTGTAAAATTGCGGGGAGAGACCTTGAGTTAGAATATTATTACCTTGGGAGACAAGTAGCCGAGGGATTCGCCTTGCTTCCTTTTATATAGAAATAAAACACCAGCGCTAAGCTTGCGTTTGCCAGCAGCCAGATGCTCCGGCTCCTTTTCCTTTTGATGTATATTTGTGTATGAAAGCTTCATTTTCTTTGTTCCAGTGATTGAAGGAGTTAGGCCTTTTCAGTATAAAGCATCTACTTTCATTTCCCTTATTGAGATAGATATTTATGCCCTAGAGAATAGTCCATATTTGTCTGTGAGTCCTCCTTTCTCTCTTCATGTGTCTCCTGGCTATATCTTTTTCTTTCTTTCTTTACCAGCCGTCCACATGGCATACTTCCAATTGTGTTTATCCACTCCAACTAATTGATAGTCACCTAAGTGCAAGTAATGTGAGGTATCATTGAGAGAGATTTCTGTTCGCCTCTTTAATTAAGCAGTTGTTCACAGGTGCACACAGTTACAACAAAATTAATTGATAGCTTTATATGGCACTTCTGTAGCCCACTGATACTTGGTGTTTGCAAACACAACAACTAGATTTGTCTTATCTTGCATGGATGGATTATTTCTCATTTTCTTTCAACAGAGGTTAAGACAGGTTGCCTTAAGTAGCAGAAAAGCTATCAAAGCAGCAAAGATAATTTTTCGAAGAAGGAAACAAAATGAAATATTTATTTATAGAATATTTTATCACCACAGAGAAGTACAGCAAAGAAGGTCTTTATGTTTCTATCCCTGCTGCAAGTTTCCTGAATGTCAAACATCAGTGCTTCCCAAATAGCTTCCTCTAAAAGCTGTTCATCTTCCAACAGCAGTGAGGAGCTGCACACACTTACAGCAGCCAACTGACATTCTGGGTGATTAAATTTATTAGTAGTCATTTTTCCCTTTTTTGTTTGTATTTTGTCTGAGTACTACCAAGGCCCCTTTCCTTTCCAGGTCATAGTAGGTCTCCCACCCAGGGAAATTCTAAACAGATGTACTGTCACCAGATCTCTTACTTGCTGGAAGGGGGAGGATATAAAAGATAAAGGGCACCTGACTCTCACATCCTTTATGTAGGAAGCTAGAGAGAACAATTAATACATAACCTCTTCGTGAAACTTCTTAAATTTGAACCCAAGTGCTTAGTTTTTAACCTGTGTGATCTGTGCAAGTTATTTACCCTTTCTGCTCTTTGATTTACTTATAGTTGAATCGGGACAAGAACTTCGTAAGTAAATACCTCACAAAATGTCGCAACAATTAATTGAGTCAACACAGTAAAGTCTAAATGGCAAGCACGGAATAATTACAGTGATGGTTTTCAGTAGACTGTTACTCAAGCAGTTAATTTGACTATTTCACTCTCGGTTTTCTCACTGTAACTTTTGGATGTTAATATTAATTGATTTGTTGATCAAAAATACCCCAAACATATTAATAATTTACCTCATCTTTCTTTAAAGTCTCTCCAACTTTCAGATTCATCTACACAATCTATTTGCAAGAATATAGCACCTACTTAAAATAAATCTTTCACTTCTAGTGATGGGTTTTATCTTATTCTTTCTATTCTCCATCTTCTCTGCCCACCAGTTACTCTAATTTGGCAAGTTATGAAAACAGGTGAAACAAAGGCTTCACTATGTATGTGCAGTGGGTGGTCTCCATCCTGAAATCTTTCTGAGATCCACAGTCCTTGCAGACTACCAAGTTACTTGTCCTAGCCACTCCATAGACAAAATTCAGACAAAAGCAAATTAAAATACATATTTAACTCTTAGGAGACATTCCAATAGCTTGAGAACCAGTGATACATTTGAATAGATTGCATTGTCAGATTAGCAGCTCGCTCACGGAGAGCTGAGCACTGAGGTAACGTGACATTGACTATAGTGGATTAGATTAGAGACCAAGAGAATGTTTTATTAGGTCTGTAGGATGGTGAGGTGTATAACTGACCCTTGGGGCTGGGGGCGTAACTGCTAGCAGAACTGATCTGTGGGGAAGTTACCTGGTGTGTGCGTGTACCCACAGAGAAGTGAATATAGCAAAGATGGGTACAAAATTGTATGTGAGATGAGAGCACATAACATCACACCAGAACACTAAACCTCCCATCAATGCCACAGAATACATTTAGGGTTTGGAGCTGAAAATTAAATCTAAAAGGGACTAGGCAAATTCAGGAGTGAAGTTAGAGATGAGGGCATGAACAGGGCAAGCAGGTATGACACCCTGCAAAGAACAAACGTGGATGAGGTGCAGAGCACCCCCTCTTTGGTGCTGCCTTTGGGAGAATTAGACTGAGGAAAAGTTGAAAGATGGATGCTCGTAAAATATCATAATACATTTAGTTTGTGAATTTTGCATTCAGTATTTGTATTCAGTATAACTTGAATGTGTTTTGACTCCAGATTTGGAAATCTCCTGGACAATATGAGAGGATTGAAGGAACTACTACTTACACTTGCAAACAGATTATGGGAAATGTTATGTCCTCAAGCCAGCCAAGGTTCACAGTTGGCTGTCAGGGAACAGGCCTTGAAACCACTCAGACCACAGCCTAGATAACTTTCTCTAGACCTATCGGTCTCACATGAGGCTGCCCCAATGTAGGGCCCCTCGCCAACACATGTTTGCCCTAGTCTTTTCAAGCGCCACCCTCACCCTGATGGGTTCTCCCACATCTTTGCTTTTCTCCATACCAATCCATTCACTATTATCACTGGAAATCTGGAAATTTCCTTTTATCTAAGTATTTTTCATTTTCTTTCACGTGAAATTTTCCCATGCTATTGACTTCTTGGGGGGCTGGAGAGATAGCTTGAGGGTCTAAGTGCCTGCCTGGCAAGCAGAAGGACCCATGTTCAAACTGCAGCACCACACACTGCCCCTAGAACCCCAGGCATGCCGAATTGGGTGTGGTGGCTCAGGCCTATAATCCCAGCACTGGGGAAGCTGAGATAGGAAGATCACTACAAGCTGTGCAGTGAGACCCAGTACCAAACAAACAAACAAACAAATAAGAAAAAAGAAACTTAACTTTCTTGCATAGCCCTCTAGGCATTCAGTGATGGTCTTCAAACATGGAAATGGCTCACTGTCCTCCTGACACTTGGCCAGATGTTTTTATCTTGAGCTATTTATGCATTGTTATATCACAAAGCTAATATTGTAGCCTCATCCTTTCTTGGCCCTCTCAGGACCTTCTTCAGTTTCATCCCCTGTCAATGACCCGATTCTGTAAATCACATGCTAAAATTTGATCACTGAGGATGTGGCTCCACTCTAAAACCTTGAACACTTTTATTTCTATATGGTCATGAAATAATTTAATATTTATGACTCAAATATTAACAGATTATGACAACACATAACACAGAATAGGATAAAAATAGAGACAAGGAATTGAATAAAATACTAAATGAGTAAAAATCTAATAAAGAAGAAACAACAGTTAATAGAGAAGAAGAGCTATGAAAATTCTAGTTGTTTGTGGTAAGCAACTTCCCATTCAAAGAAATCTGATCACAGTTCCTGCAGTGTTATGTGATCTTCTTTATGTGTGATAAATGTCCTCAATATCCTTAGAGTTTGTCCTGCTAATGATTGTTCTTTCTTATTATTTGTTTTTATTATGTACTCTAAAGGATGTCAATGCCATTCTCCTGAGAAAATGTAGTAAAACTAATATTTATTATCTCAAAACAATGTGCTATAAATATGAAGCTAGGCTAACCCCAGAATAACAGTTAGAAAATCTAGAATAATCTGTGGACCATGCATCTTCATGAATATAATTTCTTAAAATGAAACTTTGAGAATGTTTGACCATCAGAGAGTTTAAGGTTAATATTGTCTCATAAAAAAGTAAACTATGAGAATTCAACGTTGTAATTTGAAAGTGAAGTTTTATGTTTGACACTTGACTAAGTAGGCTTGAATATATGTTTTGAAAACAAGCCCTGCTGCTTTTGCTTGGAAGTAGGCCAAAAAAATGATGAGAAGGGTTGAGACTTTCTCTGAAACTATTTTCGCCTGTGCTTCAACAAATAGACACATAACCCAGATGATTGCCAAGGTGGTAGTTACAATTATCTTCACCCCCTCTAGGTATAAAATATTGCACAAATTGTACCTATAAAGTGCACCTCATTTTGAACAATGTAACTCCTGGGGAAGTCAGGATAGATTAATTGCCAAAATGTATCCATAGATAACTGAATGATTTGACCTGTTACATAGAACAGCTGGAGAAAAGCCAGCTATGCTGGAGGATATCTGCCAGAAGTTATGATTTGAGTTTTAAATAGTTGGTCTGATGCCACTATATCTGTCAATAATTAAAAAGGATGATCAATTGTATGTTGACCATTTCTAATATTTGACAATCAAACCACTTCATCAATGTAGAAAACAAGTGTTTTCCTCACTATTTTAAATATCAAAGTGGTAGAGAAATCCAAGAACAGCTTTAAGACACCAAAGTATAGAGAACAGGGACTGAGTCATGCTATTGTGCTTATTTCATTTGAAATGAGTTTTCTTCCTTCTAAAGAATTCAGGCCTATAAACCTGATCACACGGGGGATTTTAGGTTGAAAATTCTTTTACTTTTACTTTTACTTTTTCTTTTTCTTTTTTCTTTTCTTCTCTTTTCTTTTTTTTTTTTTTTTTTTTTTTTTTTTTTTTTTTTTTTTTTTTTTTTTTTTTTTTTTTTTTTTTTTTTTTTTTTTTTTTTTTTTTTTTTTTTTTTTTTTTTTTTTTTTTTTTTTTTTTTTTTTTTTTTTTTTTTTTTTTTTTTTGTATTTAGGACAGGGTGTACAGGATCTCACTGCCTAGATCAGACTTGTAGTGATCCTCCTGTTTACAGCCTCACAAGTGCTGGGATTATAGGTGCATGCCACCACGCCCAGTCTCAATCACTTTCAGTGTGCCCCACGGGTGGGGCTAGCATGGCAGGCTCAGGGATCAAACTTCTGGCCCCTGGGTCTGCCTAGGCAGGGACTTTATTCTGCTGAGCTATTTGGCCCACCCTTAGGTTGGAAATTCTGTATGAACAATAAATAGTTCCTTCATCATGAACTTCTCCAGCTTAATTTGTTCACTGATTTAAAGACCAAGTAAGTCTATAAAAGTTGTGAGCTTACATAGGTCATCCAAGCTGTACCATCCAAGTCTACAAAATCCCTGTGTTACCACCACGCTATGCTGATGCCAGTGTCATGCAAATTGTCAGACGCATATAAGGCACTCAGTTTTCTCTGTTGAATAAAAAAGGATTCTGTGATAAATTGTGAACTACAATATCAGGGTTTTATTTATTCTTGCATAGAATCTTATATTGAGAAAGTTACATTTATAATTTATCAAAGAGAATACTGGAACAAAATTTAGAAGGAATTTAATGTAGGCTGTTTTTCTTACTTTTAGGGGAAGTATCATATGATTTTGCTTTAAAATAAAAGTGAAATTATACATTAGGCTCACCTATACAGCTACTAGCCACAGAGGAAGAAAAGAACAGACCAGTGTACCAGTGAGGTTTTTTTTTTTTTTTTTTTTCCTTTTTGGAGGAACCAGGGATTGAACTCAGGCCCTTGCACTTGCCAGGGAAGCACTTATTTCACTGGGCCATCTCCCTGGCCCCAATATCAGTGAGTTTGTGTCTTACATAACTCTAAAAGCTCAAATAACTTAACAAGAAACATTTTAATGTTGAGGGTTATTTTTAAGAATCAAAAATGTGCTCAATTAAAAAGCAGTCTGAATCTAAAAGATAAAGGAAATACACTTCCATTATTAAACTAAGAAAGATAAGGATTTCTTTTTCTGAGAATTTAATAGATATGCCACTTCCTCAGCTATATTCTCTGGCATTACATCACAGGAATGAAATGCCAAGTCTGCGCCACTTCTCATCCAAACGACCCAGTCTAGGTCTTCTTACAAGCATTAATTGTATTTAAATTTTTGACATCATAACAAAATTAATACTCTTGTAAAATTTAAGTTTTGGTAAAATTTTAATTGCTTTCTTGTGAGTTATAGATTTGTTTTCACTTTCTTAAAGAAGCCCGAAACTAGATTTCCCTGGACTCATCCAAAGACTTTCTGACAGGTATCCAAGTGCCCATGATTTTAAAGAAGTCAATTTTCCAAATGCTCCATTTTTGTACATACTCCTTGACCTGTCTGAGAACAAAATGTCAAAGGAGAGTAGATTCCTCTTGTCCAACTCCACTGTCCTCACTTCCATCAGCTAGCTTCACAAGGTCAGGCTTATACCTCACTGTTCTGACTTGTTGTGAAGATGCACTGGCCCAAGTATAAAGCTCTCAGGAAAACAAACAAATAGATGATTGGAAATATTGGATTCGACCTTTGCTTCCAAAATGGAAGCAGTTTTAATGATAGTCATGGTAAAATCTTTAAAACCCAGTTAGATTCCCATTCCTGTCTTTGAATAAAGCTGAGGGTAGATTTATGGGATAGTCATAGTACTAGATGGGTAATCTTATCTAGATATTTGATAGCCGGCAAAATTTGAACAAGACACACAGATGGAGCACAAGATCAAAGATTTATTAGAACATGAAAGCACACTCATGGTGGGAGTAGGCAAGTGAGGAGAGATCAGGATGTCAAGGTAAGTTGCTAATGACAGCTTTAAGCATTAGGGTTCAGGGTAGGATTAGGGGTTGGTTTGAGGTTTTGACCCCATCAGTGAGTGACATGTCTCTGTCCACAGAAGGTGAGGATTTTGACCTTTCCTGACCCTTGGCTGAAATGGATCATGGTGTGGAGGAGTTAAAAATAACATAATCAATGACTTGGTGAATAAGGCTTGGCTAGACCACGGTTACCAAAGACTACACAGTGCAGGCCTGGATGTCTTGCCTTCTGGGTGTATGGAACTCAGACATTTTCACAGAGAATTTGTGGGGCCCTGCTGGCACTGAATTCTGGCACACCCACAATGTGTAGGTGTGTGAGAGTTTGGCAAGATGCAAAGCAAATGCAAGGTGAGCATGCTACATCACAACCCGGTGAGTGGAACCTGACTCCTTCAGGAGACTGCTCTTTCACTTAAACCAAAGCTGCTTCAAATGCAGAAAGAGTGGGACACTGAAATGAACCCAAAGGACCAATCATCACCATCATCTTTCTTATCCACTCTTATCCTTGTTCATGCTGACAACATATTTCTGCCAAACATAGTAGCTTCCAAGGAAAAGAAAAGAGAAAAACCCCTAATGCTAAGATGGCAATTGAGACTGGGTGTGGTGGTGAGCACCTGTAATTCCAGTACTTGGGAGGCTAAAAACAGGAGAATCCCTACAAGTCTGATCTGTGTAGTGAGATCCTGTAGACCCTGTACTAAATACATAAAAAATAAAATGAAGAATGTCTTTTTCTATATAGAGAGATGCTATATAATGATAGATATTTGAAGGATACTGTTTTTCTCTCTTTGTTCAGATGCATCACATAAAACTAAGAAACACAGATGCCCAATAATTATGAGACTGTTTCACTCTGCATGCCATTCCATGACTTGCAACTGAGTTCAAGATCTGTCCTACCTAGGTCTATCCTCTGTTCTTCCCTTTCCCTCCTTTGCTTCTCCCTCCCCATCTTGGCATTGTCTTGATCACCCCTGGCACACACTTTCACACCACGAGGGCCACACTGCTTAGGTGGCATCTTTATTCTAGCTCCATGCAGTGAGAGATGAGGAGACTCACAGGTCTAGGGACCCTGCATTTCCAACAGAGAGAATTTGGAATCTCCTTTTCCTCTTCTTAATTGACTTTTATTGTATCTACCATCAAGTGGTAGGATCCAAAACTACAATACTGCATGAAGGAGATACACAGGGCATGTGCATGCCACACACGTGGAGTCTGTGTCAACCATCATCATTATCAATGAATAGCAAATGGAATGCAAGCTCTGATGCTGAAAGAACTATGGCAAAAATGCTGAATTTTGGCTTTTTTAGAAAAGAGGAATGTTCTGCTATGTCTATGTTAAAGCTCCTATTAAGAAAGCTCTTTTACAGTAAGGTGTCTCTGACTCTATTTCCATTTCGTGGGCCTTGTATCCCCTACCTGGTGATTGGTCTCAATCAAAACTTTAACTTTCCAGCAGCTGTCATTCCAGTGGAAAGTGTTAATAGGGCCTTTGTAAATAGAGGTGCAAGCAGTAGCGCAATGAAAACCCTGTGACAGTTCTCCATTAGATGCACACTCACCTTGTATCCTTAGGTAACATAAAACGTTAAGTATCCAAACAAGAGATCAATACAGAACCATACTTACTGCACTGTCATCTCTAAAAGAAATATTGGTTTTGTGGGATTAAAACGGGGGCAGCTACATGACCCAAAGATTTGAAAGATCATTTTAGGTTATGCCAATTGGATAAAAATTGGTTTCTTGATGCAGACTACCTATGCATAGGATTGCTGAGATGCTAAAGTATCTTGTTCTCCTATGTGGATGCACTTAAAGCTTTAGTTTGCTGGTGAAAGGTCTGTTTAATTACATTTCACAAAGTAATGGAGAGCAAAGTGATTTTAATATATTGCTGATCATTTAACCTTGTTTATGAATACAACTTATTCCTATATTTAAACTATTATTCTACATACATAAGGTGTACAACTTGATTATTTGATGTACACATATACTGGGATATGATTGCCACACTAAAACTAACATATTCTCAGCCTTACATAGTCGTGTGTGTGTGTGTGTGTGCGTGTGTGCGCACGCATACACATTTGCATGGTGAGAATACTCAAGACTAAGTTTCTTAACAAATTTTAAGTTTTGTCAGACAGTATTGTCATCTACAGTCACTCCTGTATACATTAGAGCTTCATGTATGACAAAACTTTATACACTTTGACCAAAATCTCCAACCCATGCCTGCTATCTTCTCTCTGATTCTAAGAACTTGATGTTGAAATACAATTTAAAGGAAATATACCTTTGATTTCCAAAAAATACTGTCTTTTATAGAAAGGATAAGGGTTTCAATTGGTACTGGGATGCAGCATATGACAAATAACACTAAATTATTAGTAACTGTTACTAACTTAGTAACACTAAATTATTAATAATTATTAATAACATTAGATAGAATCTTATTTCAAATGGCCACTTATTCTTTTATTTTCAATTAATAATTAAAAATTTTTAAGTAAAAAGAACAAGGATGAAAGTTAAGGTCTGGGCTGAGGAGACAGTTCAGTAGATTAAGCACTTGCCTGGCAAACACAAGGGCCTGAGTTAAATACTGAAAAAAATAAAAATAAAAAATTAAGGTTTATAGAAAGGAAGAGTTAATGTTTGATAGTTTAATCAGTCTTAGATAAATGTGTCTTGTAATCTGAGCAATAAATTTGATGATTAACAATTGCTAATTTTTTATTCTTGTTTTAAACCATTTGTACTCTTTTGTGTTGCTTTATTTGTCATTCTTCTTGTTATTTATTTTTGATTTTCCCTCTTTAAGATGAAAAATAAAAGTCAAAAATAATTAAAAGCTTTTTTTTTACTTGTACATATTTGTAGACAATAGTGTTCACACTTTTGTAAGAATTGGTCCGGGACATAACGCTTCATTCTTCCTTTTCCACTTTTCCCCTCTTTCCTCACCTTGTATCCTTTCCTCCATTCCTCTCTTAACCTTTTTCCTTTTTTGTTCCCTCTGGGAGTACAAATATTTACTTTCCTCTCATTGGCTCATGTAAACAACGCGTGCTGGTCCCGTCCTTCGTTCCTCTTTCCATCCTTTCCCTTCATCTTTTGATCTCCTTCCTATTTAAAAAAGACCTAGCTCCATATTTCTTATTATCTAACTTTTTCTTTAGTGCTCTATTTATATTTGGGGGTTCTTATATTAGAGAAATCATATTTTTAATAGCGTCTCTCTATGCAGCCCCAGTTGTCCTCAAACTTGTGATGATCCTTCTGCCTCAACGTCCCGAGTGCTGGGAGCACAGGCACGTGCCACCTCATCCAGCAAGTCCTATAATATTTAAGCTTCTGTATCTGGTTTATTTCACTTAATGAACTCAAGATACATCTCTTTCTCAAATGACTAATGATGTTGAACAGTTTCTCATGTAATGATTTGCCATTTGTATTTCTTCCCCTGAGAAGTGTATATTCATCTCAGATGCCCATTTTTGGACTAGGTCTTTGAATTTGAAAGGTCTGATTATTTTTCATTCTTTATATGTACTAGATAGAAGTCCTTTGTCTGGGGAACAGTTAGCTACAGTTCTTTTCCCAATTTCCGTATTTTCTTTTTGCTCTATTGATGCTTTCTTTTTATGTGCAAAAGCTTTTTAATACAGTGACCTCCCAGTGTTGATTCTTTGAAATATTTCCCATGCAGTTTGATTTTTGTTTGTGAATTCTCTGTCTACTGCTTATTTTGAAATTCTGTATCATTTTTATTCTTTTAATTCTCTTTAAAATAAAAAGAAGAATGCCGGGCGTGGTGGCGCACGCCTGTAATCCCAGCACTCGGGAGGCTGAGGCAGGAGGATTGTTGTGAGTTCGAGACCAGCCTGAGCTACAAAGTGAGCTTAAGGCCAGCCCGAACTGCATAGTGAGACCCTGTCTCAAAAAAAAAAAAAAAAAAAAAAAAAAAAGAAGATGCAACCATTTTCCTACAAATAACTTGAATTTATCTTTCTTTGTACCAGATTAATACTCCATGGTGTATAAATACCATATTTTCTTCATCCACTGATCTATTGACAGATGTATAGTTTCTATGATTTAGCTATTATGAATGATGCTGCTATAAACATGAACATGCATATAGATCTCTGCACTATGATCTGTTTAACTCTTTTTGAGAAATTACAAAGACATAATAGCAGGATCAAATGGAATTTTGGGTTTTCAAAGAATCTCCATTCTTCTTTCCATAGTGGTTGCACCAGCTCATGCTCCACTCCTACCTGACTTCTGCAATCCTATGTAGTACAAGAGGAACCACTGTTCAATCTCTGGATGATGGATGAATAGCACAGGTAGTGTATGGTGATAACTCATTGTGACACATTAACCTTCACTTATGTAAGAACAACAAAATGGCTCTGAGTGTTCTGTGAGTGGCTGGCACTCAGGCTGCAGACTGAGGAGAGCAGCCAGATGTCCATGCCATAGAAAGAAAGTCTCTCTTTCCCCTCCCCTTGTGGAGGAGATGTAGTAAAAACCACTCCTTTTAGAACTCCTCTGTAATAGCCAGCCAGATAGCTCAGCACACTGAAGTGCCTGTTAGGCAGAGCACAGCAGCTGGGGTTCAGTTCCCAGCTTGCCATGCTAGCCCTGCCCCTGGGGCACACTGAGACAGCAATTGAGACTGGGCATGGTGGCATATGTCTGTAATCCCAGCGCTTGGGAGACTAAAAACTGTAGGATCATTATGAGTCCGATTTGTGTAGTGAGACCCTGTAGACCCTGTACCAAATATATTTTAAAAAAATAAAATGTAGTTATGTAGTTCCTTTAGGATTACAATGCTGGCTCCTTAGCCTTCCAATGCAGGCCCTTTGGCTTTCTGATACAGACTTGAACCAGACTCTAGTGAGTTCCAAGCCTTTGACCTTTGACTGGATCCTCTGCCCTCCAGCACTCAGTCATTATGCACTCTTCCACTCCTGACTCTGGAGACAGCTATTATAAGCCTAACTAGTGAACCATATCTATCTATCTATCTATCTATCTATCTATCTATCTATCTATCTATCTATCATCTATCTATCTATCTACCTATCTATCTTCTTAAAATTTGCATTTGTATGTCTCTATTTGTATTTTTATGAAGTATGTTCCTCTAATGAAATATAACTGATACAGCTGAGGTCACCCACTAGGGAATGCTTAGCATTTAGGGATTCATTCTGAAAAACAAAACAAAACAAAGCAAAATCTTATCTAAGTACAAAAAAGGAGAACAGATGCTCCCAGAAGGCAAAATGAGCTCATGTTCAGAATCAAATTGATTGAATTTTTTCCTGTCAATCTATTCATGGGATGCATGTGATGAATGTCCACACTCCACACTGTGGTCCTTTTCCTCAGTAAGACCTTCTAGATGGGGACAATGAAAAAAAAAAAGAAAACTATTGTGTTTTTCTAGTCAGATTCAATATTAAGAAGCCAGATGAAACACAAGGCTCATCCTTGTGCTGCTTCAGGCTTCATTTTCACTTGGTCCTTCACTAGCTGCTTCTCAGGCTCCAGAGCCAGTTACTCAGAACAGTTTCTCCTGGAGGGATTTCAAAGTTCTTCCTGCAGTCAGCCCTCCTTTCCTTCATCCTTAAACGCATGATAAGAAAGAAAACTCCCAGGAGCTATTAGAGTGACTTGGGCAAGGTGGCCATTATCAGCAAAATAGTGACAGTAATGATAATACTCAAAGTAAGCTCCAGGATATAAGATGATAAAATGTACATAAAAGCATTTTGTGAGTAACAGAGGGCTATGAAAATCTAAGTTGCTGTCATTCTGCAGACCTGTTTTTCCCTACCTGCTAACACCTCTGGCCATTCTCTTATCTTTTTCTCACTTGGCCAACAACTGTGGGCCTTTCCAATCCAAAGGTCAAGTGCTTTGGAAGGCATCCACAGAGCTAGAATTTATGGCTGTTGTGTCATATTTGATAAGAAAATTAAAGCACTGAGAAGGAAAGGCCCTTGGACTTTCCCACATTAACCACCTGCCACCATCTGTGCCCACAGTCTCTGCCTTCCTGCTTTTTGCACAGAGCTCTTGGTGCTTCCATCAAGACCTAGCCCTCCACTGTGTCCACACCTCTTCTCATGCCATCCGGGACACCCTAGCAATCCTTTCTGTCTTGTCCATCATCAGTGTCATTATGTATTTAGGACCATCCCATTAGGAAAAATATCCTGGTGTAAATTTCTCATTTTAAAAATAAGGCTTTCTCTTAATTTTCCCTGTGTCTAGCAGCCACTCCATTGCCCTACTCCTTTTTTGAGGCAAAGTCTTTGGAAAAAGTAGTCTGTTGTTATTGTCTTCTATTTATCTCTTCCCATTCTCCCTTATACTCTCTGCAATCTGAACTCTGTGTACCAAAGTTGATGTGGTGAAAGGCCATGTCCTTCAACCCACACATCTTCTCCAACGCCTCTTCTCCCCGAGCTGGGAGCAGCGTTTAATAGCACTGAGCACTCTCTTCAGATGTTTTCTCTGTTTTTTTTTTTTTTTTTTTTTAACACTCAAATGCCTTTCTCTCCACTCTGATGATCTCTCACTTTCCTACCCTGCATTTTTGCTGCTTCTTTCCTTTCCCAAAACCACTACAGGGAAAGCACTGGTATTGGACTCAACTAATCAACTGCACATGCTCTTCTCTTGCCTCCATCTTGTGACTTTAAGTACCACCTCTATGCCCAAAGACTTCTGGATTTCTGTTTCTATTCTACAACTTGGTTTCTCTGAAAGAACCAAACCAACTGAGCCTTTGGCATTTCCACCAAGCCATAGAAACAGAAATGTGAGCCTCCATGGGTTCAGTCTTAAAATTCTGATCACCTCTCACCCCAAATTTGTTCCTTTACTCACCTAATCCATCTCAGATGATGGCAATTCTATTTTTTCTAATTGCTCAAACCACAAACCTTGGAGTTATCCTTACTTTAATTTTTGTTCACGTCTTGATTCAAACGAGTCAAGAAATTTTTGAACTCTATTTTGAGAATATTTCTAAAGACTTTCATCACTTCCATGACTATGATTATTATTTAAATCATCAGCCTCCAACAAAGAGTAAAAGAAATGCAGATTCTCCTAGAAAATCAGGTAAGAAATAATGGTGATTTAAAAAATAGTGGTGACCACACTTGACCTTAGCTAAAAGGCTGAAATCAACTGTAGTCATCATTATGTTTTGAAGTGATCATTATTTCTTGCCTGATTTGTGGGGAGAGCCTTCATTTCTATTACTCTTTATTGTAGACTAAGTTGTGTCCCTTCCAAAATCATATGCTGAAGCCCTAACCCACATTTGAGCTAGAGCTTTTTAAACAGGTGAATACCATCAAATTAAGTAATAAATATAAAACCATACTCAATGAAGCTTCTGTCCTTATAAAATGAAGAGACACCAGGAGCAGGGGATATGGTGAGGCTTGCAAGCCAAGTAGACAGACCTCACCAAAAAACAGCCCTACTGTGCTTACTCTTAAACTTCTGGCCTTTGTAGTTATAGAAAACAAATTTCCACTGTTTAAGCTACTGGATTGGCACAATGATCCTTAATCTCCTACAGTGCATTCCTAATGCAGAAGGTAGAATGGTCTACAGGGCCTAGGTCAGTTCATGCCAACCACTTGCTTACCCATGTGCAGTGGTTCCCCATTTCTTATCCAGGCTGAAATCCTTGAAGGGGCCCCCCAAGAGACTGTGTAGTCTGGCACTCAAGCTCCTCTGAGAATTCTCCTCACAGAATTCTCCTCTGACCTTACTGGCTTCCTTGCAGTTCTTTGCATGTATTAGGTAGAACTGTCATTTAGGAGTGACACACTGGTTGTTCTGTCTGCCCTGTTCATTTTCCTCTCAGGTAAAGCTAACTTTTCACCTCCTGCAGTCTTTGCTTATACATCATCATCTCCATGAGCCCTATCCTGACAACCACTTGTCCAATCATTGTCTTGGATCCTTTTCTACCTCCCTCTACATTCTTTCCCTTTTTATGTTTCATCTCCTCCTTGTTTATGTGTTTATTAGGTTTATTGTATAGACTGTTTTCTCATATTAGAACATGAGTGATGTGGGGGAGAGTCTTTGTTTTCTGTACTGTTGATTTCAGAACATTGCCTAACACAAAATAAGAAAATCATAAATATTTTGGAGAGAGAGGTAGAATAGATTTTTCACAACAGCTCTTATATACTAAAGAGACTTCAACAATGTTCATAACCACTCAATTGCAAATTCCTTTAGGATTGTATATCTCATCTCGTATCCCCATGAGTAAATAATAGAATAAAATAAGAAAGAAGGGAGGTTGGATGTTGATTTCTAACTTCAAAACTGCTATTAATTTACTTACTACTTTACTTTTACTTGCTTTTAATAGAGTTTGTAGATCACACTAACCTTGAAAGAACAAACTTCATACATAGTAACATTCCAGGACACATTTGTTAAAACAAGAGGAATATAACACTGAAAATACTCAGGCATTTTTGATGCTTATAGGACTTCAGATTTATGTTTGGATTTTTCATCAATATTAATAATACAATTCAGTAGCTATAGATGTGATTTTACACAAGATAGTCATTAATTTTTACAGATATCATCTTATAATGACCTTGGAAAATTCGGTTTCCATTGTTATTGGACAAAATTTTATAATGCAAAAGTATTATGCTATATGTCAAGTTAGCTTTCGATTAAGGTTAATATTACTGAAATAACTACATCTGCTTTCCTCTCACTGTGATGTTTATCACCTAATAAAAATGCTAAAGTTACCAAGGAAAGATGTTTAATTTGTTTTCACTGCTGAGTTGTATGTTGCATCCTATTTTGTAGTAAATGGCATAATGTCCCAAGTGGGCTGCCATACTGTCAGATACATTATTTATACATAACATTACTGGTTAATCAATGAACAACAAATGCAGTAGCCTTTTCTTTTCCTCTTTATTTTTAAAGTGATAGCAAGATGAACTACGTAGAAAAATGTTCCTGTTTTTCTATTAAATAATATTTGAGGATGGAAAATGTGGCCTAAAAATACAAATAAAATAATTAAACTATACACCCTAGTGCGTTCCAATGAAGAAGAACAATTAACTATTCAAATCTAAATATGGTTACTTCCCTTGATAGCAAACATGTAGAAAGCTCCTTGTATTATAGGTTGCAAACTCCTAAATGCATAAGATTCTTCCCAAAGGTATGCTTGAAACTCATGTTGGAAAAAATAAATTAAAAGTGTAATAATAGTCCACTTTAAATCATGAATTTTATATCGTAGTGTGTGGTATAGGTGCAAACAAGGAAATAATTGGGGCCCACAGATAAAATACCTTCTTTAAGGTCTTACTAACCCTGTAGCAATGCATCCAATGTGTTCAACATCATCTCATATAAGGACAAAACGTTCATTTCCTGTACTTTTTTCTGTACTCTTGCAATGAATAAAGACAGCATCATTGGAATGCATTTGCACTTTGTTCAAGCATTCTTCTTCCACAAATAGTGTCACACAGTTAAATGGTTTCAGTGGGCAATGTTTTAATAGGTTGTTTACCTTTTGTCTTCTTCATTTTTAATTCATATATTTATGAAAGAATGAGTACAAATTGAATATCAAAAACTTAACAAACCATATTAATATGGCAGCAACCATTTATTTCAGTAGAGAAAAAGATGCTGCAGTGTCTGAGCTGCATGGAAACGTAAGTGGACAGACATCCAGCTGGACTGTCACGGGACACATTTGCTCTTGAAGTATTTCATTTAAAAGAGGAAGATATTAGCCACATCAACACCTATGAGAAAGGAAATAGAGACAAAGAAATGCACATATGATCACTGGAAACCAGCATTTATGGAGTCTTGCTATGGGCAGAGGATTGGTGTCACAAATTTACATTCACTTAAAAGTGAATCTCAAAGTCTTCTGATTTAATTAGGTACAATTCCCAAATGCATAAACATCTTTTATTCCTGTAGGAATTACATTATGATAGCATTCAGCAACCCATATTTAAAAAAAAAGTCAAAAAGAAAGATGGTTTGTTTTTACTTTAGCTCATTCTGTTATGTTTTTATTCATAGAAGTTTTAGATCAATACCAAATATTCTACTCAGTTCCAGTGATTGAATATGAATACATTATGTGCATACAAAAATAGTGATAATCTAAGTTGATACAATAGTTCATTTTGCATTAGTGTCCTAGATGGGACAATGTTAAGAAGCAATTTAAATGAAATTCATTTAAATGTCAGCTCTCATGCTTGCGATTTTTCTATAATTGGTTATTTAATTAAAATAATTCTCATAGTCATTAATTTAGACTAAAACTTGCTGTGCACTGACATGCTTTAATTACATGGTATTAACAAAATTGATATGCTTTAAAAAAGCATGGTTAAATTTTAAACAAGAATAAATTAGAAATCTCATAGATCATCCTACTTAGTGTATTTATGAGAAAGTCGGTCATTTAAAATGTTTATTGCAAACAGAGTCATAGCACTATTGTGCAGACGTTGCAGTTTATATCCCCTGTTCTTTAGAATGATTTGATGTACATATGGGGCTCCTACTCTTAAATATCTTTAACAACAGATGAAGTAAACTAAACATTAGTAGAAAACCACAAAACATTCCACAGCATAGATGAAGAATAAATGTTGGTGTGGTGCAGAACCTCACGAGGATTTAAGTAACATTTTATACATATGGAGACCTTGACTAAATATATATGAAAAGATTAACACAAGATTTTGTTATAACTATCCTGCATGTCTCTTTGCAAAGACAAAAGAAGTAAGTCTATTAGTTCAGCCTTTTCAAAAAAATTAGTTTTCACATTACATTTGTGAGGTTACATTTGTGACCAGCCACATTCTCATTTCAATCTTTGTCAAAGGACTAGATAAATATTTTACCCTTTTCAAATTGCAATTACAATCTTTGTCAGGAGTATGAGAAATCAGAATTTTAGTGTTTTCTGTGAATTAGAGGACTTCTATATTGCTTTGACCTTTTTAATATTCTGTAATTTAATTGGATGGACAGTCTACTTTTACCTGGGATTGCCAGTCTCCCTACTTAATAAACTTACTGACACAGAGTACCATTTTAAATGGCAGCTTCTCCTTTGTTCCTAAGTAGAAGTTTTTGGACCAGCTAAAACCTTGCTTTTTACTGACTAGTATTTCTGTTAGGCAACAGAGATTTTAAAATTTCTACATGACCAGTTGGTTCCTATTATTTTACTTGTGTTTTGGAGGTAGGATGGTTGTAGAATCAGATTTGTAATCCTATTTCTTTTCCCCTACTTTAAATTTTCTGGAACCATGATCAGAGAAGCTCACTGAAAGAGACACTGAGATGACTCTTTCCAATACTTAGCTTAGCCTATGTCTATATTAAACGCTGGCCGAAATAAGGTGCACCTTGACTTCAGACCATCTTCACTGTCATGTTGGACATAGAATTACTGAAGGCATAGGAGGAAATGAAAATTGAAGTTGTTGCTTATCTTTGGGTTTTGTAACCTGGGTTTTACATAAAGTCATTAAGGATTCAGAAAGTAGTTTATGGACTACTTGCAGTCCCCTTCTTCACTTTCACTTTCCCATTCCACGTTTCTTTTGCATTCTGAAACTCACAAATCTCATATTACTAATGGGTTGCCAAGAATAGAAGGAAAAAGGACCAAATTGGTTTTCACCACAGATATTTCAGAATTAGAGAGATGAGAGTAAGTATAGGATTTTTCTTCATATTTCTATGTACTTACTGTGAAGTGAATTGATTCAGTGTTCAGTATGACACAAACAATACAGCATAATGTTAAGGAACAGCTATTAACTCATTGATGTGTTTTTAAATAGTGCTTCATGCAAAGTAACTAGTTGCTCAGAAAATACTTGCTGAGTAAATTTGGCTGAATACAATGACAATAAGCACCTAATGCCAGTTAGGTACTTTAACAAAGATGGTAGAGTGTAACAATTTCTGAAAGACAAGAATTAGCCAGTTTGGAGGAAAAACTCATAAAAATGTAGTCTCTGCAGGTCCATTTTCCCAAGGAAGCCTGATTCACAGTGGAAATGCTCTAATCCAGGTGTGTTAACTCATTGCTTCAAGAGTATTATCCCCAAGTCTTTTCTAGTTCCCTCCCAGAGCTATTAATATGTAAAGCAAAACAAAACACCTAATTAATCTGTTTGGTACTTTGAGATTTTTGTACATCTGGATCTCTTAAAGCTTGGAATATAGATTATTTAGTGGTTCTTTCCCCTACAAATTTACAATATGTTCATTTCAAGGGAAGATCAGGAACAAGACCAATTTTTTATCTTAAGTTTTCTTGAGGATCAGAATTCAGAGGAGGCATCAAAACATCAGGACTGAAATCCTGGCTCTGACATATTTAAGAGCTTTGGCCTTCAGCAAATTATTTCCTCATATGTGTCTTTAAAACTGTTCTCACCCTAATGATGCTGACATTATAAGGTCAGTCACTGGTTACTATTATTATGTGGATAGTTTCCACCCTTTTAACAAAATTGTTTCTCTGTCTGCCTTCTCTTATATCTACTATAAGAGAAGAAAAAACTAGTGGATCTGGTTGTCCAATTGGCATGCCAAATGTTCTGAGGCAGCTCCATACATGCCCACTGGTGCCCGCCTGCTGTTGGGAGCTTTCCCATAGGCCCCACGATTAGACATATTCCAGGAAACCATCCTACAAATAACAGGTAATGTTTTATTTTCAAGCTAAAGTATTTCCATTAAGTCATGTGTCCAGGATTTTGACCATTACTGGCAAATAGGAACAAAGATATTGACAGAGTATTAAAAAGTATTCAAAAGAATCACACCCTCCTTAGGCAATCTGAGGATCAAGATCTTGCTCTGTGGCAATCAGAACAGTGCATTGCAAGTCATCAGGTTTTCCAAAACCCAAGAAAATATCTGCATAGATAATTTAGAAAACAATGGCACAATATTTTCTCAAGTTTAGGAATCTTATGTAAGAACACACACTATCTAGTCAGCTTTTTAAAAATATTACAAAAATGATAACAAGGATACGTCCTTGCCAAATTTTCTTGTGGTAAGAACATACCTTAAATTCAAAACTGTTAAATTCTATATAGGTGAACAACTATTGGTAAAGGGTCTCCACTAAATTCAATCTTACTGTGCTTCACTACAAATAATCGCTGATACATGTAATACTGTGTAAATGACTCCTCTGAATTTATTTTTTAACAAAAGATTTAACAAAATGATTTAACAAATCATTTTGATTTTCATGAAGTATATCAAATGTTTAAATTAGAGATAATTTGCATAGGGCTGTGGACAGCAGATCAACATTAGCCTGCAGTGCTACCCGCACATTCCAAGGTCTAAAATTTTTATTGCCCCATTCACTTTTCTCCTATAATTTACACTTCTTATTTCTATGAATGTGGGTAGTAGAGGAAAGAGGAAATGATAGTGATCAAAATGAGAAAATATAAACTTTCTCAAGTTCTTGCTATAGTCACTGTACTAGAAAGACTACCAGAGACAGCATCATAATACTTATAGGACTTCGGGTTGTGTGTTACTTAGTTTGAATGTACTATCTCTCATGACTAGGTCTTAAGAGTAATTGTAAATAAGCATAAAAATTGTTTCTAGAGATAAAATTTGTATGTTTTGTTCACAAATAATGCAACTTAAAAATGATCAAGTATAAGAACAGAAAATTCAGAGAAATTATAACTTGCAATAATATGGAAAAGATGCTCGATGTCATTAGTAAGCTAAGAGATCAAAATTAAAACATTGAAATACAGCTTTTGATCTTTCAGTCCAGCAAAAATTAAAAATATAAGTAATATCTAGTTTTTGTAAGGAGATGGAGAACCAGAATGTCACATATAGCACAGATCAGATGTGCTGGCCCCGCACCGTGCGGGGCATGCTGAGACGGCAAAGGAGACGGGCGCGGTGGCGCGATTCTCTAATCCTAGCTCTTGGGAGGCTGCGGACAGGAGGATAACTACTAGGCCGATCTAGTAGAGAGACCCTGAACACCCTGTAGACCCTCCCCTAAAAATTCAAAAGAAAAGAATATAGGTCCGAGACTGGGCGTAGTGGTGTGCGCCTGTAATCCCCGCATTTGGAAGGCTGAAAACAGGAGAGTCACTACAAGTCTGAACTGTATGTGACAACTTGCAAACCCTGTACTAAATACATTTTTTAAAAAAGGAAAACAAAAGAATACAGATCACCACTATAAAATTTGTATACATTTTGATTTAACAATTCGACATTTAAGAATTTATTCAATGTTAACCTTTGAATGCAAACATGCATGCACAAGGGCGATCATAACATGGCCCAAAGAGGCAGAGAAAAAAATCATTTAAAATGTTTGCATAGCATTATGGGAGAAATATATTGTAAAGATTACACAATTAAATCTGAATTATTAATTTAAAAAGAATTTTCTTTCCCATTAAATATTTCTAATAAATATTCAATGACTTTCAAAATCATTGTGTTGCAAATTATTTTTGTAATATCTAGAATTTGTCATGTAAATTCTATAAAAGTACTTTTTTGTACATTGCACTTTTGTCTTCATTTGTGACTAGTAAACACTACTTTCAAATCTCAGCTGGCACACTTCTCTAATACCAGTCAGAAGGTGATGTTTTCTCTCCTCCCCAGGAGGATGAGATGTAACTAATCATTAATTAATCTAATTGTTAAGAAAGATATGTTATATACTCGCACTGTCTGGACTACCAGTTACATCCTGAGGATACACAGATAAAGACATGGTCCCTGTCTTTATAGTACAAACACACAAATAATTGTGTGTATGATGTTTTTGGTTTGTGTCTAGTTCAACGCCCCAAAGCCCCATGCAGTCACTGAGGCAACTTCTAAAGTTTGTGATTAATTCATGATTCAATGATGGGATTATGGGTATGAGATACACATTCGCCCTGGGTGGGTAATCTGCATGCAATATGGAGAGGGAGAGAGGCTTGCTAGCTGTCACAGCTGTTGCTTCGCTCTTTGTTTTTTGCTGTTGGTCTACAGCCCTGAGCTGCTGCCCTCTGCCATGTGCTACTAGGGATTTACGCAGCCAGGTGACACATGCAATAGTGAAAAGGAAGTGATGTGTAGCCAACATTTCTGAGCTCTGCCATCCTTTCCCAGCCTGGATTTGGGAAGACTACCTCTAAGTGGAGGCTGCCTAAGACAGAGCGACAAAGCTGAGGGAATGAAGAGGCTGGGAAGCCCCTCTGTAACCCTAAATTAACATTTAGTGCACTTATTTCTTTTGTTGGGAGGAAGAATGTGATGAATTTTTCAGTTTCTCTTGTCTCTGAATCTAGGAAGCCCATGTTCTTTCTGGCCAAGGTGAGCTTCTATCCCTTCTATTCATTACATTGTTAATAAATTGCATTTTTTTAAAAAATTTAAATAGAAAGCATTTCAGGAAATGATAACTGTTTTTGTTTTTTTTTTATTCAGTAAAAGACTACTTTTGTAAAATAAAGATATTTTTACAATTTACTTGCAAGCTTTATTCCAGTCTGTTGCTACAAGTAAGCCAAGTGGAGAGGTTGTGTGCTATATGCATATGCGCAGATACTATAAGGAGTTATCAAAATATCTGATCAATGTTTAAATTAAAAATATATATATTATAGTAAAGGCACTGTCCCACCAGTCTGCTCAAAATACTGTCTCTTTTTCCAAGCACACTTGTCCCATATTCATGCCACTTACTCGAGCAGTTGAGGAAATCCTCTTCCATGAGTATTATCACCAGATTCAATTAACAATGTACTGAATGTGGCTTGTGCCACCCAGGGCAAAAGCAGCTTTGTCAGAACTACCTGTGAAGGTATGTCTTCTTCTATTTTATTTACTGAATCTGGCAGTATACTAGTTTTGGATCTACCCAAAGTCAAAATGACTATAAAAGTAAATGTTTTGAATATATTCATGACATGGAAGCAGTCAAGTAAGAACAACTAAAGACTCATAAAAGAGGACTTTTAGGATTGCTTTGAAAAGTGACAGAAAGGATATAAATGTATGTTGAAAGCAAGGGGGAATATTATGAGGGAACTAATGGCAATGAGTTCAGTATTCAAAAATTAAACATTCAATTTATTTTTCCCCTGTACTGTGCATGTATTGTAGGATGACAGACCTTACATCTTGTAATCTGGCTCAGGAAGCAAAGAGGAATTTTTATGGTATTATATGCAGGTATTTCAGAAAGTAGGCACACTCAACATTTGTTTCCAACCAAGTTCTTCATTGCTGTTTTTCATTGTTGCAATCTGGAGAAGTTAATACTCAATTTTCTTGTCCACCTTGTAAGCACTGGCAAAGGATTAAGTTACAGCCTTAGAGACATATGCAGAAATCTTCTAGACAGAGCTTCCACCTAAAATCAAACAGCAGCACTTCCCAGGAAAAAGTCTTTTTGATTCTTCCACCCTGGTCCACTCACTCTGTTATCCAAAACAATGACTCTCAGTGCAGTGTCCCTCTTACAGTCACAAAGTAACAAGTCTAAGGACAAAAGTATGCACATGGATGAAGCAAACCTAGGTCACTGATAATCATGTACCTCCTCTGCCCTTCTGCTATTACACAGAAAACCATTCTCACCATCCAAGTCATTGCATTTGAGTTTTCCCTTGTCAATAATGGAAATCCTTGCAGAACTAAAACAGGTAAATTTTAAAAGGAGAAAGTAGTATCACAGGTAAACTAATCTACCTTTATGAATATACTTGGAAGTTTTAGACAGAAGATGCTAAGACAAATTGCACTCCTTCATCAGATTCCTCAGAGTCTTACATTTGAAACTCTATAGTCTTGGGGGTTAGAAATTTTAGGTGGTTTTGATAACAAACTTGGTATGCTACTTTCACCTTAATAAATACCTGAGATAATCAACTTATACAGATGAAAGATTTATTTTGGCTCACAGTCTTGGAGGTCGCTGTCTCTGCAATGGTGTACTTGGTGCTTTGAGTCTGTTGGTGAGGGTAGGAGGGGACACATATCATGGCTGCAGCGGGTGTTAGAGCACAACTGCGAAGCTCTTGTCTCCAAAATGGAAGAGACAAAGGAGCGATGTTGTCTCTATCATCTTCAGGGACACACTTCTTTTTTTCCCAATTTTAAATTTTTTATTGTGGTAAAATACACTTAAGGTTATTATTAATTATGATAATTTTAAAATGTACAATCCAGTGACATTAAGCACATTCTCAATGTTGTCCACCTTGAACTATTTTCAAAATACATTTTCTTCCCCTAACAAATATATTTCATACCAATGAATGACCATAATCCCCAGTACTGATGATCAACCCTGGAACCTAGATTTTTGTTTTCCGAGTTCTTTTTTCCAATAGAAATTCTTGGTCTGGGCAAGAAAAAGTATAAGGGAAAGCTAGACATCAAATTTAGATCAAAGTTTTTTTGTTGTTGTTGTTAATCAAATACCATAAGACTGACTTAATCAGTATAAAATTGAAAGAGCTTTAGATCTGTAATAAAAATCAAATTTGGGTCAATTTGATCATCAAAAAGAGCAACTACTACATCCTTGAGCCCCAAATGACAGTTAAAGAGAAAGGAAAGCAATTTTTTGTGGTGCATGAAATCAAAGGTGTGTGTTTGGGCAGGGGTGTGTGTTTTTTTAGCCAGTTGTGTGCAACTGCTTCACTTTAAATAAACAGGAAAATCTACCACAGAAAATGGTTGAGATGGTGAGAAGCTGGGCCTAGGGCACAGTGCATCTCCTCAGGAAAGCACCATCTATTCCCAGCCAGGTTCAGCAGGGAAACATTGTAATATAGTTTAAAATTCCACCCAGGGACATACTTCTAATGATCTGAAGCTCTTTCTGTATAGGCAAAATAGTTAGGATAGATGTACAGCTACTTTCCCTTAATTCAGTGAGAAGAAAGATTTATCCTAATAGTGTTTGGACAAGATATCATGTCTGTATCTTGCACTATAAATAACCACTACGAAGACAACAATATACAATGTACTAATTATTGAAACTGTCTCATAGCTCTTTGTTTCTCAATAAAATTAATGAAACATATAGGTCCCACCTCTTCATGCTACCATCACATTCCAACATTACCATACTGGGAATAAGCCCTTAATAAGCGTGTCTTTGGGTGACATTCCAGGTCCAAATGGTATGACATTTGGGTGACATTCCAGGTCTAAGACAGCAAGAAAAGTGCGTCACTAACCAAGAAACTATTTGAGAAATTTTGTAAAAATTTTGACATCAATAGAGCTACATCTGTGGCAAGGGGGAGATTATGGACAGTTAAAGAAATCACTTCGCAGCAGCTTTGCAGAGAGTCCTACACTGCTCTGGCTCTCAAGGCTGGTGTTAGGAGGACATTCAGAGGCAGCCCTTTGGGATGAGCATGGGCCTGCCCACAGAGAGTACTGTCAACGGGGACAGAGCCAGATCAGCTGAACACAGGCTTCAGCTAGGACCAGGAACAACTAAGTAGTGAGGGAGAATGGCAGGCTGGCTCATGAGCACAGAGGAAATACTCCCTTAGGATTCTCAGTAACTACTGGGGGACACCTGAAAGTGCCACTCAGCCATCGCACAGGCTAAGTTTGGTCCCTTCCACCTAATAGGAAAAGCTCAATGTACTCTAACATAAAGGTATGTTGTCATTAACACAGAAGTTACGGACTTTTGCTATGTTCCTCCCAGACTGAGTGCGCATGCGGTGTGTGCCTGTATGCCTTGAATACTTTGGGTGTTATCATCATTTGATAGAGCACCACTTCCCTATTGCTCTCCTTCAGATGATGGTTATTACTCATCTGAGTTTTCATAGGTGACTGACTGAGGGACTTTCAGGCTTCATTCCTTTATCTTCTAAAATCTGTACAGTAGAAAAATCCAAATCTTCTACATAAATCCGTGCTAGTACTAGTTCACTGCAATAGTTCATTGAAGTTTCAGAGATCAATTTAGATAGATAGATAGATAGATAGATAGATAGATAGATAGATAGATAGATAGATAGATAGATAGATGATAGATATGCCCTCTTATAGTATATACATACTTTTTGAGACAGTGTCCTCTTTGTAGTTAAGTATATAGTTAAGGCTGGTCTTGAACTCAGTATTTAGCCCAGGCTGGCCTCAAACTAATAGAGACATTCCTGTCTCAGCCTCCCTTATGCTGAGATTATAGATGTGTGTCACCACACCCAGCATGTCACTATGCATTCTTTATTGCCTTTCTGGTTTGTTTTTCTAAAGTTTCCCAAAGTGTACCTTTGTAATCTATTCATGTAAAGGACTCCCTGAATAACTTGTGTTCACTCTTTTTTGTCACATTCTCTTTGAATAGAATGCCATCTTTCTTTTCACCTGCTTCACTTGCTCCTACTGATTCTTCAAACATGTACTGTTATGGATTGTTTCTAGGTGTCTTGCCCCCACAGCCTCATGCAGTCTTATGCAGGGCTTCATCAGAGGTGGCTGGATCTACAGTGTGTGTCTGATTAGTAGTGCAATGCTAGAGTTAAAGATGCTAGGGTTAGGGGTGGGTGATGACTAAGTCAGTCCACTGATGGGCTTGGCACCTTTCCGATCCCACCAGTCTAGATACCATATAAGGAACACAAAGAGCCTTACCTTTCACTTGCTTGACACCTTCTGCCCACCATGAACTGTTTCTCCTCTGCAATGTCTGTCTGTCATGCCACCATGCCTTGGAGCCACTCGATTATGGACTAGCATCTCTACAGTGAGCCAAATAAGCCTTTTTTCTCTTATAGCATTTGGAATTTTGTCTCAGCAACCAGAAAGGTAACTAAGACAGAGTATTGTACCAGAGAAGCAGGATCATTGCTGTGACTGTACCTAGACATATGGTTTAAGAGTCTTTGGTGCTGGCTTGTGAGAAAGTGAAGAGTTAGGAAAGGTTTGGAGAAGCCAGCTGTAGAAGTAGAGCTGGAATGTTTTAGTCTGTGCTTGATGGGAGACAAAGAGAGCATTCTGGTTAAATCTCAAAAAACCAGAATGCTTATAGCAAAATTTCCAGTAAAGACTTGGCTTAGGAGATTTCTTTTGGGAAGAAGAACAGCATTGGTTGTTGAACTTCAGACAATGTGTGTTATAGCTTGGCAGAAAGCTTGTCTGCATTTTGTTTGCATCCAGAGACTTTCCCTGAAGCTGAAATTAAGAGCCATTACTAATTAATCTTGTAGAATAATTTTCAAGGCACTCTAATGTTGAGGTGGTGGCAGGGCTACTGTTAGGGATTTTTGGCCAGATTTATGTTAAGAATCAAGAGCAAAGCATGATTAAACATGCTGTGAATTTGGCCAGAAAGGAGGCTCCAATAGAGTAGTGCTTTGCAAAAAAAAAAGATGGAACAGGAGATAAATTGGTCACTGGAAAGACTTACAAGAAAAAAACAAATATTTCAGAAGATGACAGTAGAAAAAATGGTTAAGGACATCACAAGTACCAGCAGGACTCCAGCCTTTTCAGCCTCAGCGTTGCAAAGGTGAAAGACTTTGCTTTGAGAAGAGAGCTCCAGAGCAGCAGATTTCAGGATGGCAATGGTCTACGGAATTTGTCCCTAGAGAATGGGTTTGGAGTCATCAGCAACTGGACACCCATCCTCTGCAGCTGAAAGAGAGGCAGTCCCGCTACTGCTCCAGCTGGTAGCAGGCCCCAGTGTCATCCACATGGTGCTGGTTTTAGATACATTCAGAATGCAAGCATTGGGGGGTCAGAAGGCTTCCCCAGGATTGCAAAAGAAGGCCTGGGAGATCAGGCCATGTGCCCCTGGGAGGTCAGGCAGTGTGCCCGTGGGAGGGCAGTGTGAGAAGCTGTGAGTGTGAAGCCAAAGATGCAGAGGAGACCCAGACATGTGGAGAAGCCAGGCTTGTGGATCATCTGAGGAAATCTACAAGAAGAAAGCAGAGTTGGGCCAAGAGAGCAGCGGGAATTACAACTACTAGCAGACATATAAAGGTAGTGCCATGTAGGCCCTTTGGACTTCACATCTTGCCATAGATTGCCAGGGCTGCTGGACATGGAACTACAGGACTTAATGTTTTTACTGCTGGATACTAGACTTGAACTTTTCCCCATTTCTTTCTATCTTCCTTTTTTTTTCCTTTTGGAATGAAAATATCTATCATGTCTCAATGGATGCTGAAACTATTTGTCTTTTCATTTTTATAGGGTTGCTTAAAATCTAAGCTAAAGAGTTGCTTTAAATCTCTATGGAGACCTTGGAACTGGACTTTCAGAAATAGCAAAACTATTAGGATTTTGACAAGATTTGGAAATGAATAAAAGGCTCTCACATAAAGGAATGGACATGAACTTTTTGGGGGCTAGAAGTAGAATGTTACGTCTGTGACTAGATTTCACCCCCAAGCCCCATACAGTCATAGATGGACCTTTTTCAGAGCAGCTGAATCTACACTGTGTGATTGATTCATGAGGCACTGCTAGGATTAAGCATGCTAGGATTAAGGGGATGTGATTACTAAATCAGTTCCTGCTTTTTTTTTACATAATCCTAATCCAGGTAGCCTGCATACAATGTAAAGGACAGAGCGAGGCTTGTCTTGCCCCTTGTTGTTTTGCTGCCTCCTACCCACCAGGCCTACTTCTCCTCTGTCCTCTGCAGTGCCTGTCTGCCATGCCACCTGGCCTTGGAGCCACCAGATTATGCACTGAAGCTTCTGGAAACTGTGAGCCAAATAAAATCTTTCCTCTTTTCACTTTGGGTGTTGGATATTTTGTTTCAGCAACAAGAAAAATAAGGCATTCCCCTCATAATTGTTTTCTTTACTAAGTCATCTCTGGGATGCCTCAGAAGGATTGGTTGTTGTCCTATGCTGTGCTCCCAAATCTGTGTATGCACATTCGTATCCTGAGCTCATCATTCAGTATTGTATTTAGTTTTATGACTCTTCTACCATAAACTCCTTGAAAGCAGCTTATCTTGTTTCTCCCACTTTTTAAAGTCAGCTTCCGCTGGGTGTGGTGCACATGCCTATGTTCCCAGCACTTGGGAGGCTGAGCCAAGAAAATCACTGTGAGTTCAAGGCAAGCCAAGGACCTGAAACTTGTCTCAATGATAAATAAATAATCCAGCTGCCATAAGTAAATGTATAATAGTTTTAATTATAAAAATTAATAATTCATGCACAAAGTATATTTTAAAAACAAAAAATGTAATAATTCATATTTTTAAAAATAAACTCCTCTTCAAGTCTTATTATTGGTATGGAATTTCTCAGTGTGTATGGGTGTCAGCATCTGTCAGTCTCTATGACCATTATTTACTTATTTATCTTCTAGCTTCAGCATTACTTCCATGGCCAGTAGTCTTCTTGTTCTTTTCAACAAAAAGTTTTGCAAATTTAAGAAAGAGAATATTTCAACAGATTTGAGGTTTCAGAGTAAATCCTGGTGGATGCATCTCAATTGGCTTGTGGCTGATACAGGAAGGAGAAGGCAAGTCACCAATTTCCACATTGCAGCAAGAGTCATTTTTCTAAAACCCAGTTACAGTCATAGATTTTTGCTTCTTTAAAAAAAATCTCCTGGGGCTCGAAGATAGCTGGATGATCAATGTGGCTAGCTGCCAAGCACAGTGACCTGGGTTTGATCCCCAGTACTTCAGGTTACGCTGGCCCTGGGACTCTGTGCATACCATGCTGGCCACGAAAACCCTGTGTGGTGGTCCATGTCTATAATCCCAGTGTTGCAGAGCCTGAGACAGGAGCATGGTTATGAGTGTGCTATTGTTTCCTTCCAAATTCTCTGACAAGATTACTAAATTCCTACAGAGGAGGAAATTTAGTTTTGCCACTACCTCCTTGTGTGACATTTTAGCTAATTACCTTAAGATGCTTATTTCCATTGAGTCAATAGAGGTGATCCATGTAGAGCAGTGCTCAAGTCACCAGAGGAAGAAAAGAAACTCTTGATTTTAGGTGTACTCAGTAAAACAGCAAGCTATTACACTCTAGCTATTATTGGGGAGCTTATGGCTAGAATCAATAACCCCAGAAGCCAGCCCACTAGCTGAACCTGCCTGAATCAAAGCAGCTAGAAGAAGATAGCACCACCATCCAGTCCAGAGCATGGCTAGGGAGCGAGCTCTTGAGCCCAATGCTTGTCTGATTCTAACTAACAGAGCGGAGCTCAAAGCTCTCCTCAGCCTCTTTCTCTCACAAACATCTTCCTCAGTAGAGAAAATGCCCAGGTCATTTAATTCCCACATCCTGGGAAAGTGACTTATTCTGATTTGTTAGCTACTCAGTAGCTTCTAATATCAGAAAACCCTACAAGCAGACCTACATAGCATGAGGAAAGGAAAGCATACTCATGACACTGCCAATTATTCTGAGAGTTAGCATGATTTGAGCGCTCAGTATGCAGAGAGCTGTGGCTCAGTGTGCTACATATTTAATTATTATAAGAACTCCTTATTTTATTTTATAAGTAACCTAAGAGGTATAAGATGCAGCTAGTAAGTTAAAAGATGGAATTAAAACAAAACAGTCTTAGCAAACAGGCCATAGAAGCTGTGTACTGCCAATTGGTTGCCACTCTGGTCATTAAAAGAAGGGGTGCTGGATACAGGATGAGTTGGCAACTGCAAGAGGAAAATTAACCTGGACAAGCAGATCAGTGTCCTTCAGTGGTGTTGTTATAAATGTTAAAGGATAATGTGATATACCTACTGGCCATTCTCAAAAATAAACAAAAGATAACATTAAAATGTTATTATTTGAATCAAGGCTACCATATAAAGGGAACAAAATAAAATATAAAAAGCAGATATTTTTAGTATAAAAAAAATACAAAAATAAACCCTTGAGAAGAATGAAGGAACAATGAAACAGATGTGGCCCCAGTCAGAATTACTAATCTAAAAACCAAACTTCAGAAATTAGAGTGCAGAGCAAAAAGGTAATGAATCAAAAAGTATGAGGTTAAATACAAGACACAGATAAGAGGTAGATGAGACATGGGAAAGAAAGTTTTGAGTACAAAATTATTTCCCATGCTGAGGGACCACAGGATACTTCAGATTGGAGAGTCTCAATAACGCAGGAATCAAAACTTTCTAAAAGCACATTTTTAAAAAATCTTCAAAGAAATTCTGCTGCTAAATGACAACTGTCTTGTGATAGAAGTTTTAAGAGAAGAAAACAATTACCAAGATATGGGGTGATAAAATACTTCAAGCCTCCAAAAAATAATTGATGCCATGGATAAAGTACAATGGATATGGAGAACCTGGAAATACAAACACATAAGAAAACATTAGCAATAATCACATAGAAAAATTTCAACATATTTGAGCATAATACAAGAGAAATACAGGTTTACTCAATTCTGATCTTAAGCGAAATGAAAACTTGGCTACTAAATTCATAATATTATGAAATAAAATAACTTCAACTAAAGTACTGAGCCATCAATCGATCTGTCCTGTTCGTTTCTCCTGCTTGAGATCCTTTTGTTGGAGACACCACGGTCCACCCCCTCAGCTCCACATGCCTCTGCCCCCATCTCTCCTCCTCATACAGCTCTCTCCTGATTTCCTCATCTAAAGAGCATTTCTCATCACCCTTAGTGATTTTTATAATAAAACACTGCCAGTGTAAGTACACATTCCTTTTCTTTACTGACAAGCCCTCTCTAAACTCCCTGGGGGAAGGACAGTTATTCTGTTCACTGCATCCTCCTGAATGCCTGACACACATTAGATGCATTAAACATGGAGCAACAATATACAAAGTGTACCTGTACATCAATAAAAACAAAACTTTACCCTCCCAAAATTAAAAAAAAAAAAAACATGAAAGGGCCATTAAATGAATGTATAAAATTGAGGTTACTCTTTTCCAATAATCAAAAAATAAGTTAAATTAATCAAAAACTATTTCATAGGTAGATTAAAAAATTTTAAAGATAATATTCTGCAATAGTATGATGGGGAAAGCATAAAATATATAGCAGTGCATGTTTACATGTGTGGGTGTACGTGTAAGTATGTTGGAGAGCTAATCATGCCAGGTACGGCCTCCCTGAGTTGTCCGGGATGGGCTTGGAGCTGCCACTCTCCGGCTTCAGCTTTTTCGGTTGTTAGGATGACAGGTCTGAGCCACACTGTCCGGCTCATAGGCTACATACATTTTAATGTCATTGTTTTCATGGTTTACCAGTATTACTTGATCCAGGAAAATATTCCTTTGAGAAATTTTCCTACAGAAATATGTTCACTAAACTCCAAATATGTAGATTATAAAATCTTTGTTATGTTTTTAGAAAGGTCGAAAACTAAATCAGTCCCATTTTGTACGCAGAGACCAACTATGGAATAAAATATGACACAAGAAGTTAAGAGTTCTGCTATGGTACACAGAGAAAATGTGAACCTGCCTCTGTAACCATTGGGAAGGTACAGACCCCTGGCAATTTGTTTCCTATTTTTGGTGTTTCTGCATTTGAATTGTCAGCCTAATTCCTAACATTGTACAAGCAGAAGGCTGTGAGACATGATTAGGATTTTTGAAACAGTTCTCGAGCCAGCTCTCTCAGCACCGTCGAATGCTTATTAGTCTTCTGGGAGGGTTTTCGATATACCACTGAGTTCCTTGTGTTGGCATCTCTTCCAGTGTCTCATCTCTGAAAGAAGCGAAGTTACGCTGCAGATTTCCTTTTTCCTTCCGTAATGTTCGTCTAGTTTGAGTCAACACAGTCACATTTGGCTCTAAAGGAAGCCCCGCCCCTACCACACCCCGCGCTGCGCTCCTGTATGAATCAATTGCTTCGCATTTTTCATTTTTTTCCCATGCTTCCCTTTCTTGGTTCACAATGTCTTCTCTGCGTGGCGGCCTTTTTCTGTCTTTTTTCCTTTCCAAACTTCAAACTATTTTTTGAGGCAGGTTATGTGTCCTCTCTTACGTGAAGCCTCCTCGACCTCCTCTACTATTTCCTACTACAGAATGAAATCAAGTCTCAAAAAAACAAACAACAAAAAAATGTGCATTAGCAACCCCTTTAATGCCAACATTCCCTGCAACTAAAGAGAATTTCAAAGTTTGAGCCCACCCCAGGTAATTTATTGACTTAGGAGACTTTGTCTCAAACTGAAAATAAAAAAGGGGTAGGGATGTAGCTGAGTATGAAGACTTTAAACTCAGTTCCCAGGAATGCAAAATGCATAGTTTAGGGCTGAAGTACAGCTTAATAGGAGACCACAGGCCTTGCAAACACAAGGCCCTGGGTTCAACCATCCCCACCAAAGAAACAATAGCAGCAAAGTATAACACACTTACACATAGGACTTCCTCTGGCAGTTTGGAATCATTTTTGATATAGTTACCCAGGCCTACAAGTGGTACATGTTAGAACAACATTAAGTGGGTTAAATAAATGCCTGGATAAATAATCACAATTGTTTTCACCAGGATATCTTTGTAGACACACATCTGAATTAAAGAAACAACTGTAGAAAGGTATAGAGGAACTCAGATCAGAAATAACTTCTGATATATATTAATAGCTTGATGACATTGTATCATGTAGACATAATATAAATAACTTATTACTGTATTTTTACTATTCATCTTATATTGTTTTTATTATGTGTAACATTGAGTATATTTTTGTGTTGAAATTCATATCTTTCTATATTTTTCTGATTGTATAATAAAAGAATTATCAGATTTGAGGAACAAGATATTTTTCAAGGCAGAATGATTTCCCTTAAAATCTGTGCCAATTTGTATTCCCAACAATGAGCTTTAGTTATACCCCATTTACTCTAAAACTGAGTATTTAAATATATGAGAAAAATTTTCTCACACAAGTACACATTAATTTGGTTATAATATAATAAGACATGTATATATGATTTAATTACATATACATATATGATAGCACAAATGCTCATGTCATTCTAAACTTCATATTGACTGCATTTTAAGCTACTAAACTTACAATTAACTCTTTTATATTCAAATCATATCCATTTTGCAGGTGGCATCATCAAGTAAAATATAATTAGGCGCATATATGCTGTAGTGTGTGTAAATGATACTGTGATGAGTACTGCTTGGTTTCTGATAGGTACACGCATTGACACCTCAGCCAGTGAGTGAACAAAGGCCAGAACACAATTAAGTTATATAATCGTAATCCAGCCAACAGAACACTTGTTTCTTCCTGATTTTCTCTAAGCTATATCAGCTCTGACTTTTACTTCTACTTTATGCTTAGCCTGATTTGATCATTTTGTTCTCACAGGTTTGGTTTGCTAAGATATTGTGATTTTCTGGCTCTGAAGAAACTCTGAAGCAATTTTCCCATTTGCTATACAGAGAATATCTACTTCTTTCTTACTGTTTGATTGCCATGGTGGAGATGAAGAATTTGGAAGAGTTTTCTTTCCTTTTAGTGAAAATGAAGCAGTTTCAGCATAACATTGGGCATTAGTCTTTTCCCTAAAAGCTGCAGATTGTCATTAACTGACAAAATACTCTGCTGCCAAGAGCTTGCGAGCACGGTATTTGTTGTCTGATGCCAAACATCCTCTTTAAATGCTAATGAACAAAGTATGGCGTGCATTCTGTTCTTGATAGATTATGCCTAGGCCTTCTGTGGTCAACAGCAGGGGAATTCCCAGTCCATATGACTTCCATTCTGGCTCACTCATCTCCTCAGCACTTATAAGCCAGTTAGCATTTAGACCTAGTATTCCTTCTTGCTCCTATGTCAACTGCAACAGCATAGCTTAGGAGCTGAAGAAACAATGGTACAAGGCACCTCCCTCTCAGGATGCCCCCTCTACTGCCCGCCCTCCAAGACAGACATAGGAAGCCTTCAGCTCACATCTAGACGTCCTTTTCTGAATCTGAGTAATCATATCACAGAGTGCCTGGGGCAGTTGACTTACAACTTGTTTAGCCTTTCCTCCTCAGGGAATTGGGAGTCATCACAGAATTTAGGACAACATGGTGACATGATACGGTGAGATATTTGGAGGATAGAAATAAAATGTATGAGGCAAACACATGAGCAGGATTTGCAGTAGCTTAGACCTGCTCTAGGATAGTATGAGCTTAAGACAATAGTTAGGAAAGAGTTGGGGAAGATTCTGCCTGGTATAGTAGACCATTGTCTTTAGGTCTAACCTATTTTGAGTTTTATCAATGTTTTACCACATATGGCTGTATTTAATTAATGTTTAATGAAAGCATTTAAATCTCTCTTTTTGTTGTTTTTACCCATTAAGTGGTTATGATAGGGTCTAAAATTTGAAATTGTTTTCAAATGAGACAATGAACTGAACCTTGTGACATTATACCTTGTATGTGTTACGTGTCATACTCTGTGGTAATCTTCAATTGCTAGATAACAAACTGCTATAAATCTAGAAGCTCACAACCATACCTGTATTTTTTTGTTTTGTTTTGTTTTTTTACTTTACAGGTGTTCTATGTGCAAAGTGTAGGCATAGGCAGACAGGACTTTAGCTGGTGATCTTTCACCACCAGCCATAAAGCTCTGAGCCATGCTGCAATCTTTTCTGGATCTCGGAGCACTCTTCAATCTTACTTGATTGTTAGCAGACCTCAGTGTCTTGCCTTGTAAGACAGAGATCCTCATTTGTGCAGGGACAATCAGTGAGTCACTCAGGTATTAGCACTTACTCAGAGATCTGCCAAGGACCCTACCACAGTCCTCTCCTACCACAGCCATTTATTTCTTCAAGGCCACCACGAAAACATTTGTGCTTGGAGTGATGAAACAGGGTCCTCTGTGATATGAGTCGTCCAAGGAGTGACTGTTCTTCTATCACCTTTAGCATTCAGTTGGCTTCAATCATAAGTTCTGTAATTCTACATGG
>PVKA01000954.1:0-60625 GCA_004027165.1 Ctenomys sociabilis
TGAATGTCAATGGAGTGCCCACTTTTGACAGGTGTAGACAAAGGAAGGGTTGTAGAAAGAAAAAATCATGATGTGTGTGTATAGACAGTACAGTTGGGATAGATAACGCTGTGCTTCTACATAATTCTATGAGAGGCAAGATCTGCACTAATGGTGGTTGGACAGGATATTATGTTGGCTTTTAGTGCTATGGTCATCCGCTAGGTAAGTAATTATTGAATTTTTGATATAATTCAGCTATAAAAAAACCTGTAAATATAATATCATGTATGCACCTTGTACAATACCAAAACGTTATGAAAACAGTTTGCAATGTATTAATTCATCGACTCTGTATGGTTAAGGTGTTTTGAAACTGTCTGATTGACATTTGTATTTTAATAAAATAAAAATGAATGGAAAAAAAATTAAATTAAATTAAATTAAAAAAAAAAAAGAATGGGTAATGCAAACTGGTTGCCTAGTAACTGGCCCAGTATGACCATTTGTTTTTCTCTCCATGTACAGACTTACTTAATTACCAGATGTTGAATTATTGCGATAGATTTCTAACTCAGTGACCTTATTGATAAAGAGGCTTACAGAATTTTGAAAGTCTAATTTTCTGGTCAAGTGTTGTACATAGTGTAATCTTGTGTTTTGTATTCATGTAACCTGCTCCTTAGAAATGATGAAAAATGTCTCAGCACAAGTGTTGACTTAGTCAAGATCACAAAGATTATAAAAAGTTAAGGCCAGGGCATAAAACTGAATTTATCTTTCAAACTTTGTAGTATGCTTTTTCATCCAACTCACCAATATTTGAAGTTTATTTGATGATCGTTAAAATTAATTCATTTCCTTGATAACAGAAGACTGAAATGACACGTACACATTTTCTCACTATTATCATTATTTGTCGCCTGCTGCTAAATTTGGAGCAAAGGTTTCAGTTATGAGTTCTTCAAATTCCTAATCCATGAACTCTACACAAGATGACTATTTCATAGATATTCTGTTCCTAGAATAAGCATTTTAATTTTTTTATTTTCTAAAGAGAATAAAAAATATTACCAAATATATGAATAACTAGTTGGAAGACAACACTGTGCATTATAACAAATACTGTGAAATTTGTGTCACTTTCTTAAGTGAAAATCTGTATCTCTTGTAATTTTTTTCTGTTTCAATTTTTATTTTCACTCTGTGTAAAAAAAATAATAAAATAAAATAAAACAGATGCCTAATGAAAAAGAGAATTAAAAATAATAAAAAAGTTGAAAATATACTGAATTTCACTAAACAAAACAATAGGAATTCAACAATGGTTGTTACGTCGCATAATGTCTTCAAATTAGTTGTTTAGATTGCCACATATAAGCATGAAAAACTGTTCAAAAAGACTGACAAGAAATTAAAAAGTAGAAGAAAAAAATTAAGCATTAACTGCTCCTTTAATTTTTTAATTTTTTCAATTTTTTAATTTTTAAAGAGTATAAAATAATATTAAAATAGAAACATTACAAGTGATACACAATTTCACTTAATAAAATAATGTGAATTTCCCAGTATTTGTTTTAAAGCATAGTGTTCATATTATTAGATAAATGCATGTAAAATTGGAGGAAGAAAGATATATGTAAGAAATTAAGAAAGAAAAAGGTCAAAAATAGAGAAAAAGGAGACAGAACAAATGAAGAATAACTGCTTCTTTCCATGTACTAGCATAAATCAACAGTACAGTTGTCCAAATCATCCTAGTTACATACATGGATATATCACTTTCCCTCACTCCCTGTCCTGCCCTTCTCCTGAAAGAAGGAATTCCTTCCTTCTGAATAGGTTCATTCCTTTTCCCAGTATTTATTGTACCCTTCAGTTGTTTTCTGACATGAAGGAGACAATAGGATGTTTGCACATGTGGGCTTGATTTACTTCACTTAAGAGTATGGTCTTTAGTTACAACCATTTACCAACAAAAGTCTCAAATTAATTCTGTTTTATACCTGAATAATACTCCACTGCTCAAAAATACCACATCATCTTTATCCATTCCTCAGGTGAAGGACATTTGTTTTGCTTGTAAGATTTAGTTATGAGCAAGTGCAGTGCTATAAACAGGAGTGCACTTATATTACTGTGATATGATGTTTTTAGTTCTTCGGGAAAAATACCCAGGAAAGAAATAGCTGTCTTGAATGAGACCTCCAGTCCAAGCTTTTTAAGGAATTTCCATACTGGTTTCCATAGTGATAGTACCAGTCTGTCGTTCCACCAACAGGGGAGAAGGGTTCCTTTCTCCTCACAGCCCCTCCAGATTTTTCTATCGTCTGACTTCTTGACTTCTTTTTGATAGAAAAAGATTCTATTATAAACATCAATCACATTTTCCTTATTTTCTCATCCGATGATGGTTGCTTAGGTTGCTTCTATAAACCAAAAATAAATAAGTAAATAAATAAAACTACGTTAAACTTTTTTCATGGAAAAAGAAATAGAGTGAAAAAACAGCCTCAAACTTGTAATAAAATATTTATCTGTCATAACATAATAAATTAATATCCAAAATAATACAGGAATTCAACTCAATATCAAGAAAAAATAACTCATAAAAATGGGCAGTGGGCTATACAGAACACTGTTGAGTAGAACACACAAAAATGCCAACAGATATGTGAAAAATGTCATCATACCATCAGGGAAATGAAAATTAAAAAATAATAAGGCACTGTTTTCACATGATAGGAAGGCTAAGATTTAAAACTAATGAGTGTTATTTTGCTTGGTGAAATTCTGCATCATTTCTAATATTCTTTCTTACCATTATTATTTTGTGTTCTTTTTTAAAAAAATAAAATATAAGGGGCTAGGGAGATAGCTCAGTAGAATAAGTGCTTGCCTGGCAAGCACAGGGTCCTGAGCTTAATCCCCAACACCACCAAAATAACAATAATAATAATAATAATAATAATAATAATAATAATAATAATTTTAAGAGAAATAAATAAAACTAACAAATGCTGTTAATGATGTGAAAATGGTTTCATATTTTTGGTAGAAATATAAATTAATGCAGCTGGTACAAAAATATTCAGGTTTTTAGAATCTATAAGTAAAATTACCAAATGATTCAACAGTCATTAAGTTTTATGCGAAGAAACACTTCTGATCTGTATTCATAGTAACATTCACAATTGCCTTACAAATTGCAATTTTATATTAAATGATTTTTTGTACATGGTTATAATTTTTGACCATAGGGATTCGTCCTTCTTTTACATCTATTTATTCTTTTGTTTCCAGTCAGATGTCATACTCATCCTATTACATACATTGAATTCTGACTATAGTAGCTTTCTGAAGCTTTAGCTATTGATCCTAATCTGTATTCTAATTTTCTTGGACAATTTGCAGACATCCTCTATAACTTTCTTATTTTCAGAATAATATTTCCCTTATAGGCCAAACTTGTTCACTAGAAGAAAGATAGCCTCTTTTACAGTGATGCTGGAAACTGGCTCTCCATAAGCCAAAAACTAAAAGTAGACATGGTTTATTGCCATGCACTAAACTAAAGTCAAAATGGATTAAAGTTCTAAACATTTAAAAACAAACACAAAATATCCTGGCAGAGAAAGTAGGTGAAAAGCTTAAAGGCATAGGTATAAGGCAGGCAGTTCATGAACAAAAACCAAACAGCATGAGAAAAACTCCAAAGGATCAACAACAGAGATCTCATCTTATGGCAGTTTCTACATGTCAAAAGAAAACACAACAGAGTGAAAAGATAAACTACAAATTGAGAATAAATCGTAATCAACAATACACCAGACAAAGGACTTCTGTATAAGTTATATACAGAACTAAAAAACAAACAAACAAACAAACAAAAAAACTTTGGTGCCCAAAATTTAAAGACACAGTCCAAAGAAAGGATGTATGAGTTGAATGAACATTTCTCAGAGGAAGAAATACAAGTGGGAAATAAAGCCATGAAAAATGTTCCACAGCACTGGCCATTTGAGAAATGCAAATTAAAACAACATTGAGATACCATCTCACTGCAGAAACAATGGCTATCATAAAGAAACCAACTAATAACAAATGCTGGAAAAGTTATAGGGAAAAAGGAATCCTTCTCTACTACTGGTGGGAATGTAAACCAGTACAACCACTGTGGAAATCAGTGTGGAGACTCCTCAAAAAACCAGGATTGGAAATCCTGTTCAATCCAGCTATTCCCCTTCTGGATATTTTCTCAAAAGAACTGAAAATATCATACCGTAGTGGTATATAGGCACTCATGCTTATAGCAACACAATTTGTCATAGCCAAATTTTGGGAGTAAACAAAATGTCTATTATTTGAGGAATGTATGTAGAAGATGTGATACTTTTATACAAACGAGTATTGCTCAGCTACAGAGAAAGACAAACCCAAAATCTTTATAGGGAAGTGGATGCAACTTATGAGTAGAACCTCTACTGACGAGTAGAACCTACTTAGGAAATAAATCAGACCCACATGTGTAAATATCATATTGTCTCCATAGTGTAAGAACATGAAAGAATACATAAAACCTGAACAGTAAAATAGATATAGTGAAGTGGAAAGAAACTGAACTTAAGGATTAAACAATGAAGTTGAGAGAAAGGAGAAAAGATAGGAGAAAAGGAAGGAGAAGTCATCATGCAAGTACATACACAGGAGGCTCAGATGATTGTACTCACAATTTCCATCAGCTTTCTTTCAGAAGATGTTAATGTTTAGAATTTTCACCTTGACTAAATGTGTATGCTGCTATCTGTAACCTGAGTAACTGCATCAAGAATAGCAATAAGTAACACAAAACCCATGCATAGGCTGGCAAGATAGCTCAGTGGACTAAAGAACCTGCTTAGACAAGTTTGGGCACCATTTGCCACACCATTCCTGCTCCCGGGGCGGACTGAGCTGGCCAGAGTCTGGGCGTAGTGTCATATGCCAGTAACCCCAGCAATGGGGAATTTGAAAGCAGGAGGATCACCATGAGCCTGTGGTTGACTGCTTCTCATCTTTGTTTTCTAAATGTGTACCATTTCTAATGTTTTATCAATTAACTTACTTTCTTTAAAATAAAACAGAGAAGAAAAAAATCAGATTTCTTAAAAGCAAGTATCAATGTTTAAATATTTCTCAAATCTTTCAGAACTATAACTTTTAATTTGAGCAACTGATTGATGATAAAAATAGGTAACATAGCAACCACTGTTAATTAGCTATTCCTGTTTTGAAAATCTGTAACATATGTATTGCTGCATGCTATCCTGTTTCCATCTTTATTCTTTGTTTTTGCTTCGGTTTTTACTCTTCAAAATAAAATAAAATTTAAAGAAGAATATTTCCTTTATGTTTCCTTAAATGTTCAATTCAGAACTCTTTTCCTGTGTTACAATGTGGGGAAAAAAAAACAGGGAAAGTAGACACGTGGAAAAGAGGGTGCTTGGCAACTCAGAAGAGACACAGCCAAGGAAACTCAACTCACCTCACTTGGGGCAACTCGTTTTGTGGTAGAGTCCATTGCCTAGAATAGAAGCGCTAGTGCCAAGAGATGAGAGAAGGCTTTCATCTTTCCTTGTTCCCACTGGCTTGACACTTCCCACAGGGCTGACCCCCAACCCCCTACTGCTTTCATGAATGAACACCTGATGAGATTTGCCAGGGACGACCACAGTCACATCATCACTGACTGTTTTCTCTGTCTTCTCCAAGAGTGCTTCATTCTCTGTAGCCATGCAAGGTAAGAACAGACTCACATCTCAACTCCTGCTTCAGCCACAGGCATGGCCCCTTACTTTGGTCTTACATATGAATGATGACTGAGTTCAGAAGATTGGTTTTCTTGCTCTAGTAATTTCCTTCCTATAGTATGAGATATCAGGAACTGAAGCATATTATGCATACCTCAGAAATAAAAAGACTCCTTCGAATACTTCCTGTTTTTATTTGAGAACTTCTAGAAATTATCCATACTACTGAGTAAATATCCACTGAGGGCAGTCCTGGAAACAGCTGACCTGCTGCCTGAACTTCTGCACTGAGGAGCACCACATCTGCACCACATGTTTCAACTTGTACCTGTATTGAGGAACTGCTGAAGCCTTTATGTTAAATATTTACTGACACTATAGAGGAAGAAGAAAAAGAAAGAGAAGTTCTATCTGTGTTTAGAGCCCTTGGCATCTTGACACAACAGGGAGCTCCTGTGGAAAACTGCCAGTGGCATTGCCCTGGTTGACATTTGTACAATGCCAAGTTCCTGTTTCATCTCCTGGGGCGCACACATACAGGAAGAGATGTTTTCAGGATACAAAGGGTTGTGAAGAACTTCCCTAGAGACTTACATTTTATTCTGTGGTATAAGCACAAGCCTTAGGATATTTTTTTTTTCTTCTGTTTCCAAAACTCATCCAATGGAGCCAGTTAGGCCTGGGTGACAGGGGACTAGCATGGTGACAGCTTATGATTGTCATCTCCACACTAAGTGGGCTTCTTAGTAGGAGTGTTGAGACCTGAGAGAGCCCTGATGCCTTCTTACATTCTGTTCTGCTTTTGCCCAAAGGCAGTACAGTAACTCTCATTGCTCTCTCTCTCTTTCTCTCTGCATGTGTGTACATGGATGTGCAATGAGAATGCAAAGAAGAAATTTTGGAGATTTGTGAGAATATTCTGGAGAGAACATTACAAATTATTTGTATAGATGTTTTCAACAGGAAAGCAGTCTTCAACAAATATATTTTGCTGTAATGTTCCCTTTAGATTGTGATGTTTTCAAACAAAATACTTCTCAGACTCCGTAATTCTCCTGTTTTCAGCCTCCCCAGTGCTGGGATTACAGGTATGCACCATTATGCCCAGTCTCAGTGGCCAGCTCAGTATGCTCAAGGCCGGGGCCTGTGTGGCATGTGGTGCTAGGGATCAAAGACTGGTCCCTACATTTGCCTAAGCAGGCACATAGTCCACTGAGCTATCTCACTGGCCCAAACAAAACCTTTTTGCTGAGCAGAGAGGGCCTGTAGATAGAATCCATGCCCAAATTCAATGGGCTAGAAGCACAGATGCCAACTCTAGAAGAGAAAACTCACATTCTCCATAGTGGATGAAGGAATTAACTATAATGGCAAGGGATGGGAGATACTTCTTTTTGGAAGATATTAACTTTTTCACAAACTCAATCCTCAAAAAGTTTATTCTCACAGAATTTTGTGTTGCAGAAAAGTTAGGGAAAAATGAAGCTGAGGCACAGGTTAAATATCGTACTGTAGAAACAGGTTGTTGCTGATATTCTCTTTCAGTCTAATTTTTCCATGTAGTTAGTTACATGGAAAAAAATATGAATCTATTTTTTTTCTGTAAATGAAATTAATAGTGTTGGAATTTTCAGACTAATATCTATACCACTCCAAGGCGTATACCTAAAGGAATTCAAGTCAGTTCAGCACAGGCATGCCTGCACACTTGTGTTTATTGCAGCACAGTCCTCAATATCCAGCACATGGGTCTACGCTAGATGCCCAGTGATGGATGAATGGATAGAGAGTCAGTATATATCCATAATCAAGTATTTTTTAACTGTAAGGAAAAATACCACTTGGAAGAACATGAATGAAACAAGAGATCATCATATTAAGCAAAATAGAACAGATTTAGATTACAAGATTATTTTTTCCTCATGTGGAATCTTTTAAAAAAAAATAAGGAAGATGCCATCAAAGTAGAAGGGAGACTGTTATTAGACTAAACAAAGGAAGTTGGAAGAGGAAGAAGAGGGTATAAAAAAGGATCATAGTGCTGGCAAAGTAGCTCAGCAGACTATGCCCTGCCTAGGCAAGCACAGGGACCAGGTCTGAGCCCCTGGCCCCGCATGCAGCACCAGCCCCACCCCTGGGCAAGCTGAGCCAGCCACAGAGTCTGGGCACCATGGCGTATATCTGTAATCCCAGCATCGGGGAGGCTGAAAACAGGAGGATCACCTTGAGTCTGAGCTTTGTAGTGAGACCCTATATAAAATACATAATACATAAAAAGGATCATAAATATGATTAATATGATATATGTTTCATATATATATATATATATATATATATATATATATATATATATATATATGAAATATCACACTGAAATCCACTAGTTTGTAAAATTAACATGGACTAATAAAGATACATTAAAATGATATATAGTCTTATAGGCTATGTCTCATATAGAAATTGATTTACACAGGGGCTAGAAGTTCGATCCCCAGGCCTGCTGTGCTGGCCCTGCCCGGGGGAGCACTGAGATGGCAATTGAGACTGAGTGTGGTGGCAAGTGCCAGTAATCCCAGGATTTGTGAGCCTATAAACAGAAAAACCACTATGAATCCTATCTACCAGTGAGACCCTGGACACCCTGTAGACCCTTCCCTAAAATACAGGAAAAAGAAAAAAGAAAGGAAATTGGTTTAGCTTAGAAATATTTTCCAAAAATTGTACTACTTCATATTTAAGTAGGTGGCAGTTGAACATATACTCATAAGTGAAATAAACCAGAAACACACGTGTAAATATCATAGTCTCCCTAGTATAAGAACTCAAAAGAACAAATACAAATAGAAAGGTATAACACACTTAAAAGGAGAGCAAGAACTTGAATACTAGACAATGAAGAGAAAGCAAGGAGAAGAGCTAAGAAATACAACAGAGGCAAAGCCACAGAGTTATGTATACAAGTCGGGCAAGGCAATAATCCTCAGAATCTTCAGAAGAATTTTGAATCTAGCAGTGAATTGGAAGCATTCTCACCCTGACTAAGTATATATGCTGATACCTGTGAACTAAGCAACTGCGCTGAAAATGACAATTTGTAGTAGTAGGTTCAGGCTGGGAGAGCCTGTCATTCTGCTCTTCTGATTAGATGCTGCTTGTCATGACATGCCAGCTGCTGCTGAGCTGTCTCTTGGCTAGATATTTGCTTAAAAAGGAGTGTGGTGGTGAATGAAGGCAGGAGAGAGGAAAAGAAGAGATGGAGGACTGTCCTGCTACAATACTGTATATGGTTAGATTTCTAAACTTACATGTAGACATATATAATTGTTTATTCATATTTTTATTTCATTATTTTTTTCTGGTACCAGGGCTTGAACTCAGGACCTTGTGCTTGCCAGGCAAGAGTTTATTCTACTGGCCTAGCTCCCTGGCCCCCATACTTTTAAAATATATTTTAATTTTTAAATTTTTTTCATCATATTTTGTAGGGACTCAAAGTTTAACATATCAATATTTGATGAAAAATACCTGTTCCATGTTAAGCCTAAGATGTTTGATTTTCATACAGATAGTGAAGTTAAGTTCAACAGCCTAGGTTGTACGGTAATAACAATAAGCTTCTCTTCTGGAGGGTTAACAACCTAATTTTGCAGACCAAAAATTAGAGAAAAGGGAGGGCCACAAGGACAACCAACATTTTAGTTCTACCCTTTCAAAGTCAATTAAGACTCAGGACATATGAGAACCTGTACTGTAACATCATGTAACTCAGTTGTGTCCCAAATTTTATGATCAAGGAGATTATGGGGCCAAAGAGGAAAGTGATCAAGGATGTGCAGTGTGCCTACAGAGAGTCACATGAAGAGAAAACATTCTCTCAGGCTTTCACAGAAAGAAAATTGGTTAAGCAATAATCATGACTCATCCACATGGTTGACACAGATAAAGGATCTACAAACTGAGGTACAAGGTTTCAGGATAAATCCTGAGGGGATTTGACTGACCTTAATCAGATACAAAAGCTATAATTCTTGTTACATAGGTCTTGCTTTATCTTAGTCTTAACCATCCAGCAGAAAAGTATTAAACCAAAGTACAAGAAGTAAAACCATATTATTTTGCTGAGCTGTAAAAGACTCAGGTCAACAACTTCTGACACTGCCAGACATATGGAAAACCCAATCCTGTTGTGGGCTACTGGACTATTTTGGAATATTTTGCTGAATTCACACACCTATAATATTTACTTGACAAAACTAAACAAAAAAGGGGATACAAATGAATGAGCATTTTGTATCCGTATATTCAAAATAGTTGAGATAGATATACAGCTACATTATCTTAATTCAATGAGTAGAGGGATCTGTTCTATTACTGTCTGTAAATAGAATATTATCTCTGTATCTTGTATAACAATTAACCACTAAGAAAGCAATATGTAATGTATTAATTATTGAAACTGTCCTACTAATTTGATTTGAAACTTTCTTGTTGCTATTTGTTTCTCAACAAAGTTATGGGGAAAATTGTACTACTTTCTCTTTCTTGAGGTACTGCACCAGGCCATCTGGAAGACTCAGCTGCATGAGTTGGGTCTCTAAAAAGTGTGGCGACTGCAGTCCTTAGTGCTTTTGCCACTCTGGGTAACACTAGATTCAGGTGCCGTGAGGAATTTTTCCTCCTTTCTACTTGCCCACTGGCTTCCACCACAAGCTCCTACCTCATTTGCCCCTACTGTGTTTCTACTAAAGTTGCTTTCCAACTCCTGGCACGCTGGATGGCATGGCCTGCTCTGTTTTTTAATTGGTTCATCATCTTTTTAGCTGCTGCAAGGCCTGTAATCTCGCCCATCATCTATGACTCCTTTCTTCTGAATTCCTACATGTCCACTGGTAGATTTTATACCTTCATATTCATCACATACAGCATGTTTTTTGCTATTGTTTCAGTATAAACTTTTCTTCCCCAACTCAATGGTAAGCTCCCTGAAGAAAAGAATTAGCACATTTTTTATTTTTCAGCATTCTTTTCAGTTAACCAACACTGTGATAACATACATTGTTACCAATAACAAAACTGCATCAGTGAATATAAGCCATTGTATTAGGGACAGGCTTTAACAGAGTGTTAGAGAAAATACCTACCTGGGCTATTCATGCATTTTCCTGAAGAATATAATCAACTGGTCATGGTATATTAACTACTTAGAAAAGGGAAACTTCGGAACAGGAGTTGGGACATCTTTGACAAGCAGGCATTGTTGTGCACTGGATGCTGCCAATCCAGCCCACTGCTCGACAAAATGACTATAATAAGACAGAAAGAGAAGGAGAATTAGAGATGAGACAGGCAATGAGGTGGAAGGAGTCGCAGCTGTTTCTTTTCATTCATTCATTGAATTCTCTGTAAATATTGCTACGTACAGCTTGCGAAGTGGCAAGCAGAAATTCTGTAAATTAAAGCAACTGCTCATATTCTGGCAAGAATAGCAAGGGTGTGAGAGTCAGGCTAAGCCAGCAGTGACATCGTGGCGTGTGAGACTGCCCACTGGCTTCCACCACAAGCTCCTACCTCATTTGCCCCATAAAATTTGAATGGGTATTTTAAGTGAGCCAACTCTTTTAACCAGAAAGTATTCAGCGCTCTGTTTAGACTGACTTTTCTGTAGCTTGCTCTGAGCCATATGAACCTGGGCTTGTGTATATATTTCTTTTCAGGTTTGTTTTGCTTTTGCTTTTGGTTAGCATCAAAGTTCCAAATAGACAGATGTCTTTTTGTAGAATCGAAACAACATATCAGAGTTTTAATGCTGTTGTTACTACATTTGCATATTTAATTACTTGCATCACACTTTATTAGTATATTGTCTGATGAGGAATTCTGACTAATTAATTTCACCTGGAATTGTATGCGGGCATATGAAAAATTACACTTGGCCATTTGCAGAGACCAGCTGTGTATTAGAAATATCTGATCCCCATCTGCAGGATTAAAAAGAGTGAGAGAAAACAGCTGATTATAAAAAGGCACTTTTCTTTGTACCCTGAAGGTATTATTATTATTGGCAGATAATCTTTATTACTCAGCCTATTTCTGAACATTAGCTCAGAAGTTTACTCTGAGCACCACTCGGTGGGTCAGCTTCACTTTCCGTGACTTTGGTTTTAATTTGTGGTAACGCTGATGCGATTGGTTCTACCCATACGCATGCACTGGCTGTCTGCAATTCCAGCCTGAATCACATGGAGCCAAGCTCATTTTGGACCACAAATTGTTTTGGCCTAACTGGCAGTGGAAGCCAATAAACAAAAATCTGGGAGAGGCAGGGATAGATAGGCATTAAAAGACAACTCCCAGGCTGAAATGTGGCCTCTTTGTAATGCAACCAAATCCTGCAGCAGGACTCTGCACACACACACACACACACACACACACACACACACACACACACACACACACACACACACTCTTATTTTCTCATCTGCTCCATCGTGCTATGTGTTTCAGTCTGGATTCTTTGTCTGCCCTGACAACAGATGGTGTTTTAATAAAGTCCAGTAGGAATATTACTGTGAGTAAACAATGCAGCCCATGCCAATTCCATAATTGCCGGGTACTGATTCAGCCTCTTACCTGCTGCATCCAAGTTGGGAGAAACCCAACTGCGCTTGCACCTACTGGCGCCGGCAGCTGTGGTGCGCTTGGGCAGCGAGCCGCCCACGGAAGGTAAATTGCAGCTCTTGGCTCCAGGACTGGAAGAACGCTGCCATCTGGCTTGTCATCAAACCTGGTCATTGAATCTCTCAGAGATGAAATGGCTTTTCAAAAAATCTTCCTATTTAAAACAAAAAAGAAAGAGAAAGAAGCAGAAAATTACCTTTCTCTTTACAGGAACAGTGTAGTCTAAAATACCAGTTTAGCTTATCTGAGCAATAGCTTGCAGTGTGCTGTTTTCTTTTTTTACGGTCATTGATTCTCTGGCTCAAAGGGATATATTGTCTAAAGCTATTATATGCTAATGCGATTGGCAAATTTAAATTCATTGGATTTGGCCAAGAATCGTGCACTTTCATTTTTTTTTCCTTAGTGGAGAAGGTCAGAAACTTTGGCTATCTGAACTATTGTAGTTGTCTTGTTTCTTCTGAGTGTATCCATATATGCCCTTAACTCATGGATTTATTTTAAAAAATGACAGGGTTGAAGCACACGGAAGAGGCAGTCCAAATGTATGCTATTTGTCCCTTCCCAACGGTCCCCTTGAACAATCTACTAACTAGAAGACTCCAGGAAAAATCAAGTGGCTTTGGCAGCCATGAAGAGACAAAGTCAGTGCTTACTCATTTTGTAAGAAAGCCAGCAGCATGTGCTGTTTATCCAGGGATTGTATTTTAAGTGACGTGCAGTTTCTGAAAGTACTGCTCTTTTCAGGAGAGTATTCTAAACACTTTTGGTCTTGCCTACAATTGGAAAAACAAATAGAAAGCAGAGAACTGCAGAAATTGCAGGGCAGAATTAACAATAAGGCTAATGTCTGCTGGCTGGTGCAATCAGAACAAAGCCTTGTAACCTGCTCTGCCCCTTGAAGTAAATGCTACACACTCAGCTGACAGGACCAGCCTGACACAACTGAGGGCTTTTTTTGGTTCTCTTCAAGGGAAGCCATTACCACCCCAGGTGGGCTGATTGATACGTGAGCTGTTAGCATTTCAACATTTTCTCTTCTGCCAATTATTAGGTGAAATGGTTCTAAGAATCTGAAATGCATGAAAAGTATTCTACTCAAAACTCCAATGTATTACCCACTCTTAACTATTCATCTGTTTTAACACTGATAATCCACACCCGATCCATATCCCACCTCACTGGTTCACCTGAAACTAATTTTATATATCCTATGAATTCAGCTGCAAATAATTTTAGATCTGTTTTTAAAGTCTGAAAAAAAAATCAAAGAGTATAAGGAACTTCCAGTGACTTTTAACCAAAATTTACTTTGCTTTAGTATTCTCTCTCTCTCAATATATATATTTGTATTTACATATATGTGTATATCTATCTATATCTATCCATATCTATATTGGCAGAACCAAGGATTGAACTCAGGCCCTTGTACTTGCCAGGCAAGCACTTATTCTGCTGAGCTATCTCCCTAGCCCCATAGCCCCATAATGTTTTAAATGTGTAAATTTTGTTTTGTTACTGAAATGAAGTACCATTAAATTTAGTATTTTGAGGTAATACTTTTTATCACTTGCTGTTTGATCACTTACAAGCCCAAGGTGATATTTCTGAGGTTAAAGCTGATATGGCAGCAGGACTCGTGGAGCACGTGCTTGTCTGTGAGGGAGTCTGCTCATATCCTTGTCCAGCTTGTCCAGGCATCCTCAGATCGTCCAGCCTCTGGAAGCCACCTGTATTCCTTGGCTGTGGCCTGTTCTGGTTCCAAAGCTTGGGCTGGCCTCATGTTGAACTCTGCTCTTGGCCTGCGTCTCCTTCTGTGACTCACACTCCTACCTGTCCTCCAACCCATTAAGTCCTTGTGAGCGCTCCGCTGCCACCCTCCCTATGCTTACCCAGGACAGTCTCAGCTCAGTGGCTGCACTCCCAGCTCCGAGGTCTCTCTTGTTATGGAAGGAACGGTGTTTGGGGTTCCAGTGTGCAACAGTATTCTGTCTACACTGAGGATGATGAAGGTATCCTGCCTTAGTGTGCTGCATTGCTGTCTTAATGTGCCTCCTAAGAATAAGGACATTATATTGTATAATGGCAGCAAAATAATCAACATCAGAAAATGATTTATTGACTTATTTATTTTTCTGTATCTTAGGGAGGGGTCTACAGGGTGTTCAGGGTCTCACTCCTAGATCAGACTTGTAGTGATTCTCTTGTTTTGAGACTCTCAAGTGCTGAGATTACAGGAGTGCACCACCATGCCCAGTCCTAATCGCCATCTCAGTGCACCCTGGGGACGGGGTCAGAACTGCCGGCCTGGGGATGGAACCCCTGGCCCTGTGCTTGCTTACGGGTGCTTTAATCCACACTCAGTTATGTCAGTGTATCAGTTTCGTTCAAAATTAAGCAAAATCCAGGATCATATTGTATGCTTAATTTTCATATTTCTTTGGTTTTAATTTAATCTGAATCAGTTTTATCAGCTTTTCTTCCTTTTTATTCTTTCCTTTGACATTTATGCAGAATATAGAGCTATTATTTCACAAATGCCACTCCATGTGTATTTATCTAGTTTTACATAAATAAAAGTTTAGTTTTTGATGATTGGATTCAGATTATAAATTATCTGAGACAGTAGTTAAATTTTATTTGTTAATTTGTCTTAGACTATGTTGTACATTAGATTAAATGCTAATCTATATGATGCTCTGAAAGTATCTTGTACTCAGGATTATGTCTAGAATTATTTGACTTTATCATAAGGGATTATCTCTAATAATGCAGCTGGACTTCACTGAATTATTTGAAGACCTAAGACCAAACTTGGTGTTTCAGGGATAAATTCTATTTCACCACTGCTGTCATAGTTTCGGTCTTAATTGTCCCCTAAAGCCTCACGTTCCCAGGTGGAGGCTGCTCAAGAAGGTGACTCTCAGGGAGTTGTGATTGGGAAGCCGTGCTCCCATCCCTGGCTTCTCTCCTCTCTGCCTCCTGACTGCCACACGCACCTTATCCTCCCCTCCATGGCTTTTCTGCCTTGAGGAAGCCAAGCATGACCTGAAGCCCCAAACCAAAATAAACCTCTCCTCCTTCAAATTCTGGAAGTCAGCTGTGTGTCACAAAGGAAAGCAAGGAAGACGACTGTGTTGTCAAAATCCTCCCTGGGTTTGCAACCTGTCACACCCTCCATATATCGCTCTTACCAGTCTCACCACTGCATATACGAGTGCCTTAGAGCCCAGCCTTTGTATTCTCTTAGTTGTTTCTCTGAAGAATCCTGGATGGCCCAGAAGACATGACAGAAGGGAGGACTGGTCCTCCTCAGGCATCCTAACAGGACTGTGTCCCCATACTAAAGTTCCTACTATAGGCCAGGCAGGGGGAGTGGCATCCACAGGTGACCCTACTGTCAACTCCGTTTCTTCTCAGTGCAGTTAATAACTAATTTTAGCAATACTTTTGTGTTTATTGATTTTTGAAGCTCCTTAATTTCTTATATACTAGTGAAAATTTTACTTTAACAGAGATTTGTTCCTTTGCCTAGTCAGTGATTTAATCTTTTATTAATGATAGATATATATTTATTCTCCTTTCATTTGTTGGCTATAATTAAGAATGTGTTCTAGCTAGCCCAGTCACCTGTAAAAACCAGTTTTAGTCATTTCTTCAAATCAGTGTCATAATATTAACAGCAGGGAATGTCTCTTAATTGGAATATTTACACTATAAAAGTCAAAAACTGTTGGCAGTGTGATGTTTGTCTTTTCCTTACAGAGAATCAGTTTTACAAGGATGTCACTGTAACTTAAAACCATACATATATATAATTTTAGTACAGGATCTACAGGGCTTACAGGGTCTCTCTACGTAGGGCAGACTTGCAGTGATCTGTCTGTGTTCAGTCTCCCAAGCACTGGGATTACAGGCACAAGCCATAAAACCCAGTCTCAATTGCAGTCTCAGCGTGCCCTGGGTGTGGGACTGGCATGGCATGCCAGGGATTGAAACCTGGTCACTGCTTCTGCCTAACCAGGCAATTTAATCCCCTGAGCTACTTGGCTGGCCCACCATTAATATTTATTTTGATGATCAAATTGCAATTTGACCAGAAGGAAGCCTAAGATTTATCCTATATCTTGACATATACCACCTACAACATTTATTCTCTAAGCACTTCTTGAATTTCTGCCCCGATACATATATGCATATATATATATATATACACATACATACATATATATTCTAGAAACATCTGAATATTCCTAAGTAATCCCTGAAAACAAGTTTTATTCCAAGGAAGTATTTATTCTTAGTGGAGAGCCATCTTTAGAAAACACCATGTGTACTATATTAATCATATTGATATGTTATAATTTGGTAAGAAAGAAGCCCAATAGGCATAAATATATTTGTACATTTATTAAAAGCAGCATATTTATTCCAGTACCTGCAAACTATAATTCACACAACAGGGAAGCTTAGTAATCCTTGTTTTTCCTTTGCAAACATGCTATTCAATGTACTCAATACTTTTCCCAAGCCTAAATTATACAGAAATTATAAAAAGTAATTTCAGAACTGCTACTTCTTCTCTGTGTGAAATTCCATCTAAGTAAGTCAAGTTTAATATCTAATTTTATTTTTTTCCTAAGGAAAGTATATAAAAAGTAAAATACATATATTTGAAATTCAAAATTTGATGTGCTCTAACAAAGCTACAAACTCTTACCCCACAGTTCTCTAAATTTAGAGGACATTACCATTTTGTAACAGCATTCCCTCGTGTGTTTTCTATTAATTTTAATTTCTGGATGCATCAGTTTCCAATTTTTATGCTGATCTGCCCACTATGAAACATGTAAATGTTATTATTGTGAGCAGACTATCTGCCAGATCAATGCTTGTTTTTCTTATGTGCATAGTAAGTTATTTGTTTTTATTATTAGGTAATACTTCCTAGATTAGCACACCATACTTTTCATGCATTTTTATGTGGATTTAAACCTGGACAATTTCAAGGTGGTAATGAAGTTTCATTGATTTCCAACCTGGAGAATCAGAAACCAAAGATTTCCCAAGTGGAACAACTGAGAAATGCAGGAGGGAAGTAGTGCAGGTGTAGAGCTTACTCCTCTCTCACTGAGGGTGAGTTTAAGACAAAGACACTAAGAGGAGGGAACCGTCCAAGGAAAACCTTCTCAAGAGCTTCAGAGAGGACCTGCAAGTCTGGGCTGAGCACTGACCTACATTTACGCATGAGAACTCTCCTCGAGGCTGAGGAACCACCAAAAGGAGAAGGCTGAGCAGGCCCTGGGCTCCTGCAGTGTTGTGAGGACTTTGTGTTCCCAGCTGCCTGCTTGAGAGCCACTGTGCTATGTGGGGCTTTAAGTAGAATTGTCGCAGAATTAATGCTTTAGCAGCAGGTCTAACTTACTGTAAGAATGCACTAAATAGACCTTAAAGATGCTTAAAAGTAAACCTTGAAACAATTCAACTAATTCAAAGTAATTTAACTACACACTAAACAAAAAAGCAACATTTTGAAAAGAAGTAGCATATAATAAAATCCAGCTTCTTTCCATTTTTACTATAGCTATTACACTTTTTCCGATTTTATTTATTCAAGGAGAAAATAAAGGAAGCAAAAGAAAAGGGAAAAACATGTAAGTATATACACAGGATAGCAGAGATGATTCCACTACTAATTTCTATTAAATGTTTGAAGGTTGCAGTTGTTATTTAAAATTTTTTACTTTGACCAACTATTTGAGCATTTTCACTGAGGACAGCATTGTACAGTCTAACAACCATCGTTGAATACCTTTTATCTTGTTCTTTTATTTTTTTTCATAATTTACTGAGAAACAAATAGCAATGAGACATTTTGCAAATCAAATTAGTAGGACAGTTTCAATAATTAATACATTGCATAATGTTTTCTTAGTGGTTAACTATTGAACAAGAAGCAGACATGATATTCTATTTACAAACACTATTAGAACAGATCCTTCCATGCATTGAATTGAGAATGTAGCTGTATATCTATCTTAACTATTTTGAATATACAGATACAAAATAGACATTCATTTGTATCCCCTTTTTTGTTTAGTTTTGTCAATTAAATATTATAGATGTATGAATTCAGCAAAACGTTCCCAAATAGTCCAGTAGTCCCATCTTGTTCTTTAAAATGTGCACCATCGCTAGTGTCTCATCTAATATTTTTATACTCTCTTTAAAATAATTTTTAAAAGTAAAGAAGACAAAAAATTGAGGTTTAGCGAAAGGAAGACTTAATGTTTAATTACTTGATCAATCAGGCTTGCCTATATCTAGTAATCTGAGCAACAAATTGATGAAAGCAATATGTACCATAAAGCCATTGCTAATTTTTTACTCTTCTAACCATTGTTAAATTTGTACAGAATGGAAATTTTGTACCATTTTTTTGTTTTTTTTTTTTGTGTTTTGTTTTTGTCTTTGTTCCTGATATCTTTTTCTCTTAAAAAACAAAACAAAACAAAAAAAAATCCGGCACTCAACTATAAAATTCAAGCTGTCCAACATCTAGTCAAAAATGACTCAACATGCAAAGAAGTAAGAAAATTTGACTCATCTGCCGGAGAAAAGACAGGCAATGCAAAGTCACCTGAAACTGGCTGTGATCCACCAAACCGACCAGAAGAGCACTGAAAAGACTTCAAAGAGCAGTTCTTGTGAACATGGCCATGTGAGAAAAGAAACGTGGGACGTAAATGTGACCCACATGGAATTTCCGAATATTGGAAACGTTGCCCTGGCAGTGGATAATGTGCTGTGTGAGTTGGATAGCACGGAAGACACTGAAGAGAAAAGACAAAGCAATGCAGATTATTCAAATGAATGGAGGAAACAAAAGAGGGAGATAAGGTATTGAGGGGGAAAGTACAACTCTAAATAATGCCCTGGATTGAATCCTCAGCGCGAAAATGTAAGTATGGGTGGGGAATTGGCTCCGCAGTACAACGCTCGCCTAGCAAGCCGGAAACCTGGGGCTTGGTCCTTGGCACCAAATAAATAAATTATTTATTTAATTATTAAAAAAACAATTCAATCAAAAAAACACAGTAAAATAAAAAAAGCCCCAAAACAAACAAGGCAACAGTAAAAGTTGCTTTTTATATGACGTTATCCTGGAATTTAACATATGTATACCTAGAATTTTTAAGAAGACCGGAGAGGAAGTGACAAAATGTATTCCAGAAATAATTGTCGAAAATCTTCCACATTTTGGTAAAAAATGTAAATCCACAGATCAAGCAAACTTTAATGGACATGAAGAAAAATGCATCAAGGCACAATGAATACACCAGATCCCAAAACAGTAAAACCTAAAATTAGCATGAGAACAAACAGATGCTTCGTATGAGGAAGGAGCCCAGCTGGGAATGACGGGAGAGCTCTTTGTAGTAACTGTATGACATTGTGGAAATATTTTACCTGTGGGAAAATAGTTTACCCAAATTTCTTCACGATATCTTTCAAAACCAAAGAAAAAAAGAAAGACATTTTTTGGAAAACAAATCTGTTCCTTTTTTTATTGATAACATTTAGGATTTGGTCACAAATTGCAAATTTTAAGCAGCTCCTATTTTACTCTTGTGCCATAATGAAAAAGTAGTTAATAAAATAATCTGGTATTATAGTATAGGAATGTGTTATGTGTTCTCCTTCTTTTTTTTTTTTTTGGCAGAACCAGGGATTGAACTCAGGTCTTTCGGTTGCCAGGGAAGCACTTATTCCACTGAGCCATCTCTCCATCCCCCCCTTATTCTCCCTCTTATTACTTAAAATTAACCATTCTGAATAACTTAACATAATGATGCTTAGGGAGATGAGGTTAAATGTGCCACAAATTAGATTTTACATTGTGATGGTCAAGACCACAACTATGAATCAGGCAAGGTCAAATGGTCCAGTAGACAGGTCATTCCCTTATCTAACGGCTTTTCTAGGCAGAGTCCTTCTTATGAGTCACAGACATAGAAAACAACAATTTTCTTACCTCCCTCAAAAATAGGAATAACTAACACCATTTTGAATGAAAAAGTAGTAAGTGGGTATATAGAGAGGATGACTTAGGATATTAGTGACTACCTGTTTCATGAAAGGAAAAACTGACAGACTTATAAAACATAAGCAGAAAATCTGAAAAGTATCATGAAAATCAATGAGGAACCCAGATAGCTTGTTAGTGAAATCACCAACATATAAATAGACAAAGAATAACCATCATTGAGAAATACTGGAACAATCCCTACCATATGTTACAAAATATGGCATAATGTATACACATACACAAAAGTCCAGGTCCCGTCCCCATTCTAAAAATTTACTCAAGAAATTATGGTTACAATTTATGTTAATTATGGATACACCAGTAAAAAAAGAGAGCATCTGTTTTGAAAGAAAATTACAGTATATTTAAAAAGTTGATAATTTATAAACACTTAGATGATATTTAATGAAATGTTTTACATTTGATAAATTCTTACCCAAGCAAATTCTGTTTCAACAATTGATACTTTTCTTCAAGTTCTCTCAGAAATATGAATAACAAATGCTAAAATTTTTCTTTAACATGGCATAAATAAATTGATAAATTTTTTTATTCTATCTGTATAAAATCTTTGAGCCACAAGTAATAAAGTCAAAATTTTTATGAACTTACCATACTATTTCCAATGCATTTCATCTTATATGACATAATAGAGTATAAAATTATGTTTTACCAAGTTTCTCAGACATAATGGAACTCTAATATTAGATTCATGAACATGTGTGACTCACTCTTGATTTTGTGAGCATTTAAGAATTTCAAAAGTTCACTTTAGTCATATTGTTCTACATTTAGATAAATGTGACATTTCCTCCTTTTCAGTTCTAGCATTCTGAAAGTTCTCAGTGTAGTCTTGTGATTTTTGGTCTCTTAGAGAACCGAATTTCATGTGATCATACCAGTATCCGTGTCTGTTGACAGTTACAGTAATGATATGTCAACATTTTATGAATAGTTAGCTTTGAAAAATGCTCACATGTCAGGATGTGGATTTTTCAAACAATTTAATGTGCCACCACCTGACAGAAACATAGAGCTTGGTAGAAAAATATTTCCTTTCTTCTATATTGACTTATAGTGAAATAAAGATTTTACTAATATGAAATTTCTGATAATTGGCTTCTTACTCTTCTTATTCATAGAAACAGAAAGCTAGATAACATTCTCTCTCTTTACTCTCTTATTCCTCTCTCTTCTCTCTCTCTCTCTCTCTCTCTCTCTCTTTCTCTCTCTCTCTCTTTTTCTCTGTCCCTCTCAAAATTTGTGAGGCTGGAACTGAATGATGAATTACAGCTTACTCTTGATTTAGGACTTTGAAACCCTTTAACAAAGACCAGGACTTAGTATTTTAAAACCCTTCAACAAGGTTCAATTATACTTCTTTGTTGACTTGAGATTCTTCAAACCTTTAGCACAGGCCAGCATAGAGGCTTCAAAATCCTTTCTTAAAGTTACTTACCACAACTGTTTTTATTTTCTAGCCATTAATAGAATTTATAGAAATTGCTACCATAATTTCTGCTGCTGAATAGCAATAAAAATATTTCTTGCTTAGATTCCCTTTCTAAATTACATTTAGTGGTACAGCTGTGTCTTTGTCATACTTTTAAGTCCTTAACATTTGCAAATATGACAATCATTTGTTCTATGGTGCTCAGGGTTTGTAGACTTTCATCATCACTTCTTTTTGAATGACAAGAGAGAAAACCATGTGTGTCTTTATTTGACAAAATGCTGTTTACTATTCTTGCTTAAATGTGGCTAAAGACACTGAAAATAAGAGATACACTGCAAGCTACTGAGTATTCGTTCCTAAAATATATTCAATAGATTAATACAAATTGTTAATGCCTTTAAATTATGTAGCTTCTTGAATCATACCCAAATAGTGAAAGGCCTTTTCTCTTAAAAACCAACCCTCCCTTCAGTCCCCTGATCTCTTATTTTCTGAATCTTCATTTCACTCTTATCAATAATTGATATTTGTGGGTTTTTTTCCTTTTTGGGCACAGGCAAGCTCTCATGGCCCCCCAGTGCTATCTCTCCAGTAACTGATATTTAACACTTAGCATAAGGCTGCTCAGAGAGGGCTCGATGACTCGGCTACCTGGACATGCTGCCAAACAATGTACAAGTCAGCAGGAAAATTAGCTATATTTTTTAATCAGTGATTAAGGTTAGCTGTGGAATTGTGAAACTAGAATTTGGAACACTGCTAACCCTAAAGGAAAACCGCACCAAGAGGCAGGCAACCCACAGACTTCACTGTTCATGAGCAACAGTGTTAGCATGGAGAATCTCAGGAAAGTCTCCTTGTCCCATAGGTCTAGAAAGGAGGTACAGTACCCGCCAGAGGGAACTACTGAGTCCCACCCAGACCTCCTCACCCCTGCAAAGCCAAAAACTGAAGCTGCCCATGAAACAGCTGTCTCTGGAGCCTACCTCTGAGGAGCCATTGAAGCACAAAGCCTATCGCTTCGAGAACAACGAACTTCCACCTCTAGAGAAGGGGTGGCAATGGGCCCTGGACCCAGATAGACAGAGAGGGAGAGGCCAAGAGAAAAGCACTCTGGAGACTCCCTCCTTAGTCTCCAGGGCTTGGTGACTAGGGAAGCCTACTTTGAACATATACTTGTAAGTGAAATAAACCAGACAGCAAGAGAGAATGTTTCTTCCCTTGTTGTCTCAGGCAAGTCACCACAGAATGTCAGATGCTTCTGGAAGGAGCTCAGGGGAATGGAGAGTGATCTCTGAGGCCCAGGCACAAAAACAGACTGAAAGCGGAGAAGGAACACTGAGAAAAACTTCAGGTTCATAACCCTACCTGAAATATCATTTACCACTGGGAGACGACAGGTTGAGGGGTACTGAAGGTCACACAAAAGTGACAACAAACTAAATCCAGCATAATTTTTCACAGGTTAACTCAACCTCTTGTACCAAATACCAAAAATAACTAAACAAGTCCATAAATGAAAAGCAGGTATGACTGTTGTTAGATGTAAATGCTAATCATTTTCATTAATCTCTACTGTCCTACATAATATGCCAACTCTCCATAAAAAATTATGATACTAAAAAGAGAAAAAATAACATGGGAAAAGATGAGAGTGATCAACAGAATGATCAGAACAGAACTCAAGGGAGAAATGAGTCTTTAACTGGAAAGTACATAATACTAGAAATGCAACAACTTCATATTAGTATTATGATGATGATACTATAGTTAATTAAAGATTCATAATACAAGTACTCATAAATGACTACATGCTTTTAAGAATGTAGAATAAATATATGAGACCTGCAAAATGGAATCTGGAAGAATAACAAAGAAAAAAGAAGAGAGAGAAAAATATGATGAAGCAATAGAAAATAACTAGCAAGACTTTATTCCATTGACAGCTATAATTACTTTAAATTATCTACCTGAAGCACACTAAGTAAAGGTTGAATATCATATTGAATAAATAAAAAAACAATGTTCATGCAAAATCTGATGCATAACGTTTAGATTAGTTTCATCCATACTTGTCACAAGATGCAAATAGCCAAATTATCATTCAACATAAGAAATGATAATAGAGGCCATGGTACAATGTAATATATTGACTTGTAAAAAGAAAAAAATCTATTGGAAATTTAAAAAAATACATAGATATGTATTTATATACAAAGTATATATTGGATAGAACCCTAGTAGGTATTGAATTGAGATGTCAGTGAGGGTTGCTTATAAATTCTAATCTTTTAATTAGTGTCATGTAATTGTGAGTACAAAAATGGAAACATCTGGCTCAAGTTTATTGCAAATGGTAGACATGACTTGATTTGTACCAACTGGCCCATCTGCCATGTCTTGGCAATGGGATGAAGGCCAGTGGCTAGTACCCTAAGCCTTCTGAAGGGAGGAGAGGAGATCAGTCAGAATAGATCCCTCAGCACGGGAAGGGCCAGCCCCTGGACCTCTGCTAGTGCTTCCTTGGGTGAGATGGTACTCAGTGTACCATCTCTGCTTCACCTTGCACATCTACAGACTGAAAATTTTGTGTTAATAAAAAATGCTATCTTCCCCTTCAGGTCTGTTATTTTCCTCTTGTGATTCTCATTGAGCACTGCACATTATAGTGAATACACTCTCTCGAGAATTCTTTATTCTCTCTATTAATTCCCAAGTTACTTGGTTATCTGTACAAGGGCCAATTGAAATAGAGAAGGGTGTCTGATTACCATTTTCATGCAATGGAAGCTTTACACTAGCATGTTGGCCTCGCCCATTACAGCGGAAACGCAAAAGGCAAAACAGAACATGTGCTACGTGCTCTGCCAAGTGAAGTCTGGCAGGTGAGCTCAATGACTCTGACTGGAGCACAGATTTTTGAGCTGTTATCAGCATTTGGTGTATTTCTTAAGCCTTTATAAGTAGGTTTGTTTGTAAGGATGGCTTGTTTATGTGTTGCTCAAGTCAATGCACAGTGGCGACTACACTGTGTCCTCTCTTATTACCAGTTCCTCAGAACCGCTCAGTTCCCACAGAAGCCATTTGAAAAACATTAACTACTCCCTGAAGGAAATTTTACAGAGGAACCTGCCTTTACAGGTCATTAGTTACCTCCAGCATTACATGACCTCAGTTATTTTCAGATAATTTCACTAATCTGGTATTCAGGGTCATTTCTAAATAATTTGGTCCCTGGTGTATTTAGATTTCCAAATTCACACCCATAAGAAAGTACACAGAAAGAGGAAAAGTTATGATTCAAACCAAAGCATTTACCATTCCAAAATACAAGACAGTTAATCTACTATAGAATTCATTTATTTGTTTTGTTTTGTGTTCTGCCCATTTAAATCAGTAAAAAATAAACTTTTTAACATTTAATTATTAAATTTTTAATAATTTAATAAAATGCCATATGTTGGAATATTCAGAGAAGTCTTTGACTGGTTTCCATTGTTCAGGTGAGGCTCTGAAAATGCATCAGGAGGAGGGACCCTGGCAAGATGAAAAGCCACGCTGTATCCCATGGAGGTGGACATTGTTGTTATTGTTAATTTTCAGGTTTGGGAGACATAAAATTGGTGTTGCTTATTTCAGTGTCATAGTGGGGTTGCTTTCCTAGGATCTTGATAATCAAAACTGCCTAACATTTGCCTGTGAACATAGATATCCCTTGTGCTCAGCGACCCAAGCAAGTCATTTGGTTCTTGATGCCGAGACCTGGCAAAGCAATTTGGAAGAATGTCTTACTGAATTACATTCTTGTTGATCCTTGCTTTTAAGCCCTCTCCTTTTTCTTCAATATTACTTTTTGCATGACTTAGATTCTGTTTTCCTCATGATGTCTAATACAAACTTTTTAAAAAACATTTCAACCTTAGGAATAATTAAGGAGAAATTGCTCATTTGTCCATATTCATAAAAAATACTGAAGCCAATACAACTCTTTAATCTCTCAAATAATCTTTTAGATAAGAATTGTTTTTTGGTTTAAATGGCACTTTTGTTTCCATGAACCTATTTTCTTTCCAAATGCTACATGCATACCAGTGTTGTGGCCATGGAAGAAATCCACCATGCCTGATCAGACCTGAAATACTTAATGAAGTCTAAAAGGAAATGAGTGTATTTTCCAGGGACAGGAAAGAAACCTGCACACAGTGAAGCAGAGAAGGAAGGAAAACATTTCCAGGAGTGTTTCCCCCATGTCTTTTTGTTTTCTGCTCATATGATGCCTTCTTTCTGGGCATTCACTGACCACGAGGCTGCTCCCAGAATCCCTGATTGTTTTTGCAAACAGCCAAGTGGGCTTTTCACATACAAACAAACCAATCTAATACCCAGCACTCCTCATCGACTTTCTTCATCAATTACTCAGGCCACTGCCATCTCCCACTAATCACCCCAGAGCCAGGTCCTAGACTGATAGGCATCTCTTGGCCAGAAGCCCCTAGAAATTATCCAAACGAGCCACTCAAAGCCCAGTGTAGCCTATTATCCTGTCTCACGCTCTCCTTGCCGCCATATCCACTCATCTGCATGATCTTGTATGACTCTCTTCTTGGAAACACATTCTTTTTTCCAACATCATTTCTTAATCTATGCCCCCACCATACTGAGTGTTACTAAAGCCTATCTTTAAAGGGTATGTTACCTCAACAGTGGTATGGATGACCAGCCCTAAAACTCTCCAGAATCTTCTGAGAGGATGTTACAATGTGCCCTGTGAGGCTTTGCTGGGTAGCAGCTGCTCACAGCCTCCTCTGGAGTCCTCATAGAAGCCCAGCCTCTGTGCCTCTGGGATTCTTATGTGCAACATGCTGGTTTCCAGAATTATGGTTCACTATAGCTCCAGAGTAGCCCCCAGGTAGAAAAGGAAGAAGATACTGCGAAGGCTAAGCTCTGCAGATGACTCCTGCTCCAAGTAGTATTCTGTAGTGCAGGTTTGTGTGAAAGATAGGTTTAACCTCTTGCACAACCCTCAGATTCTTGTTCCCTTTATTAAATTGAACCTTTCACTGATTCCTCATAGAGCTGACAGTTGCAGTCTTCATTAATGGCTTTTGGTATAAGCTGAAGTCCTTGAAGCTGAAACTAGATTATAATTTATCTGCATCTGCTTCTCACCTACCTTTGCTCATTTCTCACCCGGTTTAATTTCTAACCCATTGCAATGGCCCATATTTTAATCTGTGAAGCACTAAACCTTACTGTACTAAGGCTAGTTTTGCCTGTTTTTTTTTTTTTTCTTTGAGACAGATACTCAGTATGCAGTTCAGGCTGGTCGTGAACTCACTGTGTAGCTCAGGCTGATTTCAAACTTATGGCAATACCCTTGTCTCAGCCTCATGAGGGCTGGAATTATAAGTGTGCACCACCACACTCTTTTAGTTAAAACTGCTTTTTTTTTTTCTTGTCTCTTGTTTTCATTTATTGCCATTTTTTTAAACAAACGTTTACTTGAGAGACAGCACAGCAGTAATTGGCGTGGCATGACAAGTAGTACATATTTAGAAGACCAGAATGACAGGCATTCCAAGCATGACCCTACTGTTACCCATTGCTATCTTCAATGCAGTTGCTTAGTACACAAGTATCAGTATATATGGTTAGTCAGGGTGAGAATCTTATCAATTAACTGCTAATTTCAAAACCTGCTGAAGAGTCTCAGGATCATTGCCTTAAAAGTCTTGTGCATATAAATGAATGGCTTTGCCCCTATCATTTTTCCTAGCTTTTCTTCTTGCCCTCTCTTCCCTTACATTTTTCTTTTATTATCATTATTATTTTTATTGAAGAACAAATAGCAATGAGACACTTTCAAGACAAATTAACAGGACAGATTTGATAAATTAATACATTTCAAACTGTTTTCGTAATGTTTTGGGGTTGTACAAGGTACATACATGATATTATACTTACAGACATTATTAAAGCAGATGTCTCTAATCAGTGAATGAAGAGAATGTAGCCATATACTTATCTTATTTTTTATAGCTGAATTATATCACAGAGTCAATAATTAATACTTTCTACCTTATCTCCCTAGTGTTGGTCCATAGTACTAGAAGCCAACGTAATATCTTCTCCAACCACTATTAGTGCAAATCTTGCTCCTCATAGAATTATGCAGAAACATGGCATATTTATCCTAACTGTACTGTTTATACACACACATCATGATTCTTCCTTTGCATACCCCCCCTTTTTTTTGTCTAGACCTGTCAAAGATGAGCACTCCATTGTCATTAAACCAATTTAGGTACCTGAACTTGGCGACACAATCCAGCACAGTCCAGCATTCCACAATAATAGTGAGTTATCTGAAGAAGTTGTTGACTATAGCCATTTACAGCTCAACTTATTATTATGAGCCCACGTTATATATTTCATTTTTATACTTTTCTGCTTGATGGTTAAGACTGAGATAGAGCAATCCCTATATACCAAAAGATTAGCTTTTGTTTCTGACGAGGTCAGTGAAGTCCCCTCAGGGTTTATCTTGTAATCCTGTACCTTACTCTGTAGATCCTTTGCCTGTGTCATCCATGCAGATGAGTCATGGCCAATGCTTGACCAGTTTGCTCTCTATGAGAACCTGAAAGTTTTCTCTCCATGTGACTCTCCCCAGGCACACTATACATCATCAATGTCTTTCCTCTGTGGCTCCATAATCTCCTTGATCAGAAAATTTGGGGCACAACTGAGTTTCATGATGTTACAGTACAGGTTCACCTATGTCCTGAGTCTTCGCTGACCTTGAAAGGCTAGGACCAAAATTTTGGTTGGCCTTGTGGCTCTTCTATTTCTCCAATTTTCATCTGTGAACTTGGGTTGTTAACCATCCAGAAGAAAAGTTGCTTAGTACCCTGAAGCATATGCCGATCAGTTTGCCTTAACTATCTGACTCAATTGTTTTTAGTTGTTGTTGTACATTTCTATTTGTATTTCTTCTTTTCACTTCTTATACTAGGGAGACTATGCGATATTTACACATGTGTGTCTGGTTTATTTCACTTACAAGTATATGTTCAAGTGGCATCCACTTCAATATAAATGCTTCCAGCTTATCATTCTTAATACCTGTGTAATACTCCATTATATAGAAATACCACATATTTTTCAACCATTCCTCATGTGATGGACATCTTGGTTGTTTCCAAGATTTTGTTATCACAAATTGTGCTGCTACAAACATAGGTACACATATATCACTATGATTGTGGGGAAAAGGGAACACTCCTCAAAAGAGTAGGACTGGAAATCCTATTCAAGCCAGCTATCCTCCTACTGGGAATTTTCCCAGAGGAACTGAAAAGTGCTTTTTCTAATTCACTTATCCCTGGGCTGCCATGGTGCAACTCTTGGATTCAGCTGTATTTTTCTCAGACTTCATCATACACCAACAATTTTCTCAGATGTCACTAAGGGTCAATGATCCCAAAGAATTAGTAACTGCTTTAACCTGTTGATCCAGGAGGACCCCAAAGAAATCAGTTGGTAGGGTAGTCGTAGCATTAAGTGTCTTCAGTCTAAGGCTCACAGCCCTGAAAATCCCCACCAGAAGGCTGCCGGTGCAAGTCCCAGTCCAAAGGACAAGAAACCTGGAGTCCTGTGCTCAAGGCCAGCAGAAGCAGAATATATACCCATTTGAGAAAGAAGAGAGAGGTGACAAGTTTTCCTTCTTCATTTATTCATTCAGTCTGGGCTCCCACCCTCCCACCCTGTTCTCCATGCTCAGATGACTGAGCAGTGTGCAGATCTTTCCTGGGACCACCCTTACTCAGAAGCACGATTAACCTATTATCCAGGCAATTTTCAAGATAGACAACTTGATACCTGAAATTAACCACCACAGATATTATTCCAGTCAATGAGCCAGTTTGTAAGTCTGTGAGAACTAAAGTAAACCCATACTTATCAGTTCTAGCGCCAAAAATCTATTATACTCCAAGAGTTATAGGGTTCCACTATCATCAACCTGCCACAAAATCCTTGTGCATTTGATTTATGGGACAGAGGGCATTATCAGTTCCTTGGGGTGGAATTATCATTGAGTGGTGGTTTTCATAAGACCATGGTGATAAGATGATGCCTGTGTTACAGCATTCTTCCTGCCTCAGTGGGCCCATAGTTCACAGGCACTTTGTTCCACTACAGGATGACATGCCACACACAGATATTAAATGTTTTGTGTTTGTATATTTTCTATAAACAATATAATGAGACCAGGTGGGCTCAGCATCTACTCCCATTGATCCATCCACATGAATCAAGTGGAAAATTCCTTGCTGTGGTAGACTTGAGTTGTTCTAAACTCTTTGCTCTTGATCTTTCATCCTTGCTGCTTCCAGTCCTGCAGGCAACCATATCTGGGCTTCACTCATTTGTCTCTTTCCAATCTCAACTGAAATACCAAATATACTCCTTGCAGTACTATCCAGTAGAACAATTTCCACTCATCTGCACACTTTATGTCCACCCCAGGTTAGACTGTGTGTCGTGGCAATCTTTTTTTGGGTGAGCAGCCATATATCCAGCTTCCCCATTCTGAAATCAGCTTGAACGTTTCCCTCTTAATGTTATCATGGAAGGACATAACAGGCATTCCTCTTGTTTTCTTTGTTTCCTGGGTCCATGCTGGCCCAGGCTGCAATGTGCTATTTCCATTGCAAAATGGGTCGCTGTAGTTTTGAGGCCATACACAGCTCATGGTGAGAATCTCTGATCCTCTAGTTCATTGCTACTGTGATGAGGTATAAAGCATCTAGTAGGAGCTATTGTACACTGATGGTGTGTGGTTTTTCTGTATGTATAGCACACTTCAATAAAAAGCGTAATAGAACACAAAGATTCTCCAAGAGCTGCACCCCCTTCTTAAAAGTAAGGAAGTAAAATGAGAAATGACCAGCCTTTACTTCAAAGGGGATTTCCCACGATGCCTTTTTGATCATTTACTTCCTAAAAGCCACTGATATTGCATACTTGAAAACTTTTATGTGGCTCTTCTCCTGTCACCTAGCATATATGATTCTCACTATGGCATGCAAAATATTTACCAGTTTTTAAGTCAGGTATGGTGTTGTACACCTGTAAAACTAGCACTCCAAGATACCAAGGCAGGGCAATCACAAATTCAAGCCTAGCATGAACAACTTAATAATGTAGAAAAACCCTGACCCAAAATAAAAATCAACTCTATTATTTTTAGTTGTTGTACAATTCCATTTGTATTTCTTCTTTTCGCTTCTTATACTAGGGAGACTATACAATATTTACACAGGTGTGTCTGGTTTATTTCACTTATGAGTATATAAAAAGCCACAGTATGTAGTTCAGTGCAATGGCCCTAAGTTCAGTTCAGTTGTAGTATCATGGTATAAATATGCAAGTGTAACCATTAGTTAAGTATGAATATGTTTGTATAAGCCTATATATATATATATATATATATATATATATATGTATATATATATATCTGTTAAACTTTTTAAAGTTTACCTTTTTGTTGTTACCATGGAGATGGAAAATCAGTATCAGAAACTTCAAACTCTTGCTTTCACCATGGCTTTCACTGCATGGATCAAGGAATATATATATGACATATAGTAGTTCCACTATCTGCTAAAGATATTCATCCCATCATATCCTTAAGGACCATGAATTCTCTATGAGGTTCTATAGGAATGCTGCTTCCCGGTGTCCACATGAGGTGGAGGATCAAGCTTAGTGCAACACTGGTATCAGAAGTTTTGATGAGTGACAAGGTTCAGAAGTTACAAGTGTATACAAATGAACTCATAGTGAGACAGACTGAGTCTGTTCCTCTTTCACGTGATCTTCATAAATTTTAGTCTAACTGCAGGACTATGATAGTATCCAGGGCAAGCTCTCCTCGGTAGTCCTTTGTATCTTATTTACAAGAGCCAAGCTGAGTTTTCCTATTTTTTTCCAGCACATGGGTGCTCAGCTGCTTGTATATTGTGGGACAGTTCTGACATACTGTCTGTGTTCAACCATTATTTTTAGATGTTGGAATTTCCTTGTAGAACAGAGATTACATTTTTTTCTTTTAGCCTCCATGGAAATCTGACTGTAGTTATTAAACAAGAGGTGATGAATGGATGCAAAACTACCTACTAGCAGGGGAATCTTTCTAAGGATTCCAGGTATGGATATGCAGTTCCCCTGTGTCAAGAACATTACAGTGAGGCCCAGAGATCCAGGCTTCTCAGACTCATTATCCCAAATGCGAGCTTCCAGGTGTCAGGTGTTGCTCCCCTGGCACTTACACCTGAGATCCTCACGGAGGCACGGAGGCTGTCATTAGCTTTGCTACCCTCATGACTGCGTCTAAAATCTGGTTTCTAGCACCATCTGCTTAGCAGTAATAACAGATAAAGGCTCCTTTAAAACATGGAGATTTTTTTAGCATTCACAGTGCATCTGAAAGTTTAGATTAGCAGAGACAAACTACTTACCTTGTTTTCCTAAGTAAAAATACTTTCTAAAGTATTTAACATAGTACTGAAACCCATCTATGTTTACCATAGTCTTCATATTTTTAAAATCCAAGCAAAGATTTTCTTCCAGTTGGAACTTACCCAAAGCCATCCTCGGTAAGAGTTCTTGTAATTTTAATGCTATTGAAGATTCATGATTGTGGGCTCATAGCCAGCCATAGCATCTCAATTGCCATAGTCAGGGAGTGGTCCAGCTCCAGAATCTTCTTCCAGGTCTGCTTTCTATGGCACTTCTAGTATATATTTGTTTTTTAGCCTTGACATGTCCCTCAGAACAACAGAGTTTGAGCCCTTACCTTACTCAAAGATGATGGGGGTGGGGGTGGGGGTTGACTAAAGAGCCTGACAAGGACAAAAGAGGGTGGAAACAAAGAGCAAAGGGGGAAGCCAAGAGAGCATACACTGGGGAGGTGGGCATGCTTGAAAGTAATGTAGGATTCCACAGGGACCCTTAGAACATTGTATGTGGTGATTGATAGACTTGAGCTGCTAGGGAAGGAGTGGAAGAGGCTGTTATCAACCTGACCTTTCTCACTGAGTACAATTACTCCATAGGCCACCAGTACTTCATCACTTGAACTCATTCACTCAAAGGGTTTGGTGAATTTCGGTATGATTTTCTAGCCCAATACCAGAAAAAACTTAATATCAAAAGTAAGAAGTGCCCCTGGCATTTAGAGCTAAGATCTCAATGTTATGGCCTTGGCTGGAAAAGCAAGCCAAGAGGGCAAGAGTTGATATGTGATCCATTAGGATAGTTATGTTTCAGAATTATACATATGTTAAGGTGTATTTATTTCAAACCATAAAAGTGAGGAATACATGTTTAAGGTATTTTCTGGGATTCATTTTTTGTTTTGTTTCTCCTTATCTGAAGCATTTCCAATGGTTTTACACCCAATGGACGTAAAGAAAGTTTGTGCAACTAGTGTGCATATGTGTGTCTATAGGTAAGATTTTATTTTATAGCATGGGGTCATTAAGAATGGAATATAACATTTTAAATCTTGAACCTAGTCTAATCTGTTTATTTTTCAAATGAGAAAGTTGAGTATGCCTTCAAGTTAAAAGGTTTGGGCTGGACAAACAGCTCCATGGCATAAGTGCCTGCTTGCCAAGTGCAAGGCCAAAGTCTGATTCCTGTTACCTCAAAAATGAACCAGCCAACCAACAACAACCATCAGGCCAAAGTGAGGGGCTACTGGCCTATCCACAAGCATGATTCTGACCACTTGGTTATTCACATTATTTGCCCCCCCCCCTTTCCCTGTGCATCAGGTAGTGAAACGCTGACATTGCTTAACTATGACTTTCAAATAATACACTGAGGATTGATTTGCTGAGAAAATTTCTCTGAGACCGTGACAAGTTAAGGGTTAGAGAAGCTGTATTAACAGAAGTCGTTTATTATTATTTTTTAATTTTAGGTAAGGGTCTACAGGGTCTCACTACTCAACTGGACTTGAAGTGATCTGCCTCTTTACAGCTTCCTAAGAGCTGGGATTACATAAATGCAAAACCACTCCCAGTCTCAATCACCATCTCAGTGCGCCTGGGGGTGAGGCTGGCATGGCAGACCCAGGGATTGAACCCTCGTCCCCTGAGCCTACTTCCAGGCACTTTAATCCCCTGAGCTATTTGATGGCCCTAGTAGAATTCTTTAAAGGACCTTTTCATACTTGATGCCAGTTCAAATATTGCAGGTACTTGAATTCAGTAAAATAACCCAATATAGTCCAATAGTCCATAATAATAGTGGGTTATCAGCAGAATTGGGCAATTTTCAGAAAGTGTTGACTTGAGCCTTTCACAAATCAGCATATTAATAATGCATTACTTTTTATACCTCGTGGTTACACTTTTCTGCTGGATGGTTATAACGAAGTTAAAGCAAGACCTATATAACTAAAAATGTAACTTTTGTATCTGACAAGGTCAGTCAGACCCCTCAGGATTTACCCTGACAGCATGTACAGGACCTTGTAGATCCTTTGTCAGTGTCAGCCATCTGGATAAGTTACAGCCATTGCTTGAATAATTTGTTCTCTGTGAAAGGTTGAGAAACTTTATTTTCACTCCATGTGACCCTCCTTAGGCACACTCTATATCATCGATCACTTTCCTCTGTGGCCCCACAATCTCCTGGTTCAGGAAATTTGGGACACCGCTGAGTTACAGGGGGTCACCGCACAGGTTCTTTGCAGCTTCTGTAGTGGAACCGAAACACCCATCTCTGACAAAACAAACCAAAAAGTGGGAATATAAATAGAGGACCATTTGGTCGTGAAAAAATATATCTGTATATACAAAATAGTTAGGATAGATATACGGCTACTTTCTCTGAGTTCAATGAGAAGAAGGGTTTGTACTAATATTGTTTAGACAAGATATCATGTCTGCATCTTGACTTCTGAATACTGCTAAGAAGACAACAATATGCAATGTACTAATTATTATAACTGTCGTACTAGCCTGTTTTGAAACTGTTTCACTGCTATTTTATTTTCCATTACAATGAATAAAGAGTTAAAAAAAAGAAAAGTTAAGGGAATAGGCAAATACATACGAACAGCTGATCTTACCCAGGTAAAAGCTTAAAAGAACATAAATTCATTCTGACTTAAAATTAATTTTTTTCTTCCAGGCTGTATAAAGTAAGTATTCACTGAAATGAATAATTCCAGTGAGATATCTACTACCAATCCAGATATGTAGTTAATATGGTAGAATAGCAATCACTTGGTTTTATTTGTTCATAAGGAAGAATCAAGTGTTTATCAGAATTAAGTGAGGTGTGGTTTTTCTTTTGGGTAGTTATTTTTACATAATTTTCCTACTTGACACTCATTATCATTTGTGCTTTCTCTCTGCTACCCCAAAATTGCACAATTCTGATGTTCCCATTTTTTAATTGTTTTCTTTTGAAACAAAGATTCTATTCTCATAAGCAGTAGCAATAGCTTATTAATCACCAATTATGTAATTAAAAAATGCCTGGTCTTTTCCCCAGCTCCTGACATACAGCTTCAAAACCCACTGGAATTTCTGACTAATAGAAACATCTCTTATTTGCCTACTGAGTACTTTTGGACTACACCTGAGTTGTACTCACTCAGGGGATGACTCAGGAAAGCACTTTGGTAGAATCAAAAGAAGAGTGGGCCAAGCCTAAAGGACTATTCTCTTCCTTAGGGGGGTCGGAATGCTCGGTCTCAACTTCTGCCTCTATGGGGAGGAAGCTTCTGAAGATAAAGTTCAGTAAGTGTTCTGAGGTTTAAGCAACAGGTTAATGAAACCTCACATTAAAACTCTGAACCATAAGGGTTGGCAAGTTCCCTGGTCAATGATCATAAGGACTGTCTGAAAGGGCAATACACTATACAAGAGCAGAATTTCCTGTGTTTTGAAATCCACCTAGGTCTTGATTAAAATGTATTTTCTGTTTAGCTATTCAAGCACTACATCCTTTATTATAAAGCTGCAATTAAAATAGAGTATTTTCAGCAAATTCTATGTATCATCGTTGCACATTATCTAACCTGAAGGGGGGCTTGTAGGAACCCCATAATTGGTACAAAAATAAGGCTAGTATGTGGGTAACTTAGTACTACTGAAGACCTGTGGCTGACACCAAAATGGGGATGGTATTGTGAGTGAGGGTCCCCCACTGACTCTGAGGAACATTAAAATTGAATCAAATAGCAGGATACATAGTTGGGGCCATGGAACTAATATTTCTATGCTAGCACTTCTTCTAGAAGTTATCAGCCTAAGAATATGGTACCTTTGTATTCTTGAATCTCGATAATCTGATCTCTACAATTCTTTAATGTTCTTAGCTATAGTCAAAAGTCCTATAGTATGATCTCAAGAATGCTAGCTAGAGAAGAATTGGCTTTTGAGAAAGCTAGAAAGGGAAAGGGGTCATCAGACACTGAAATCTTCCGCCCAGACGTGCTTCAGCTGGGTGCCTCTCACCCAGGAACCTTAAAAGAACGTGTTTGTCAATTTATTGGCTAGCACCTGGATCTGTTACTACAGCCTCAACACAATTCCTGAGACTGAGAGGTTAAGTCAGATATCTGCTGTGTTAACAAAATACCTGAGATAAAGTGTCTCCTTATCAGCCCCGTGGCACTTACTGGGAGCAATGAGAACTGAAGAAAAACTCTAGATCTAGGGGTAAGAACAGGAACCTAATCTTGGTGGTCTCTGACTGCCTTGTTTGTACTCATATTTGAAAGTTGAATTAAGGCTTTTCTCAGAGAAAGTTAAAATATTTCACCAAGGGGGAAGGGACTATGAGGGAAAAATGAAAACAATCAAGATGTGTTATGTACATGATCCATCTCTCCATCCTGTCATGTATGGCAAACATGGACTAATAAAACTTTAGGGGGAAAACTGAGGATCCACCAAAGGATATGGATCAAAGAGAAAATATACTCGAGTGCATGGTGAAGAGTCCTTTGGTGCATATTTATGAATGGTAGATGAGGTGAAGGTATAAGAAGACAAACCAGTTACACATTTATTTCAGTATGCAAACAATTAAGAGAAGAAACCAGGATCCTATGGTGGAGCAAAGGTAGACTTTGAAGCTTTCTTATTTTCAGAAATTCTGTTGTCAATATGTTATTTGTGGAACCAGGTAGGTAGAAGCCCAACAAGGAACAGATCTGCTCTGTCCTACTTTCTGAGAGCAATGTGGTGACTATCTAGCTAAGACTTGGCTGAGTGGATGCTCTTACCCTGATGCTGAATGGGAGGTCTTGGCCAAAAGGCGGAGCAGTACTGAGATCCATCACAGGGTGCGCAGCAGGGGTGCTGGGGCCTCAGAGCACTTCATCCGTCCTAAGCTCGCCTTCCTGATATCTGGGGGGTTTCCAAGGGCTACCGGTGGGTTCTGACCATTTCAATCCTCTGAGCCACTCTGCCTTCATATATGAAATAATTAGCTTTTCAGTCAGACAGATCTGAGCTCATATTTCATATTTAACACTTAAAAATAAGCTTCTACTTTGTTGTATTTTGTACAGTACCATCTTTTATTGTTTTAATAGCTTTTTCCTTCTGTAGTCAATTGTCCTCCTGGTTCATGAGCTGAGAGGGCAGGAAGCTCATCTGACCAACATTGTATTACACTAAGTGAACAAAATTTTGCTCAAAGTAGACTTCTGAATTCAGAAGAGTTGAACTTGCGATGCACTGTTCCGACTTGACCACTGAGTAATAATTCAAACAAGAATAAACATAGACCCTCTGAACTTTTGCCATTTTATTCCTAAGCTTTCTGATCTAGTTTAATCTAACCTTGCCAAATGATGTCTCATAAAACCCAGCTTATTTATTAAGACCTAATGAAACACAAAACTGAAAATAAATCGGCAACCTTTTCATGAATGCTTTGTATTAAGATCATTGCATAATAGTAATGAACTATAGTGTCTAGTATCCACCATCCTGCTTCAGTAAGTTCTTCACACTCCCTGTGTCACAAAATCTAAACCTGAAGTATTTAAGTTCAACAGAGAAAACACATGGAATGAATGAACCAAGTCAGAGGCTTTGGAAACAAAGGACTCAAAATCAGCTTCAGAAAGAAATATCTAAAGTTACTCTTATAGGAGACAATGTGTGTTTTGCTCACTATAATTTGACTTTAAAATAATCAACCTTTATTTATACTCATGTGATAAAATTCATGTAACTATCCACAAAGACACAAGTATAGTAAAGGGCTAAACAATGCACTTCATTTTTTAATGCATAAAAAATTAGATTAGTCAGTAATATTTTGAGGAAGTTTTTTTCTGGAGGTGGTGTGAAGTCCATCAAAACTAAAACAGATGATAATAACAATTGAATAGATCATCAGATATTTGTTGATTTAAAAATAGATATATCTCCTGTGTCTTATAAAAAGGCAACTTTGAAATCATTGGTTTGGGGTGAGAGTTGGGGGACACAGTGTTGACTGTACCTGCATTTGAGTTTCTGTGTGTCCTCTTAGCATGCCATCTCCCCTTCAAGCACTCATGAGGCCCACTGAGAAACAAAGAAATACAATTCTAGTCAGCTTATTTACTTTTGACAGCCTTAAGAACTTTATTTGAAATTTCCATCATGGAACACCCATTATTTGATTAGGAATGCATTAGCTGAGCAAACATTTCTGTAAAAATAAATATAAATCTGATTATATTGGTGGGTTTAAAAAAGCACTCAAATTCTTCGACTAAGACCTAATGTTTGGTTTGCTTTTTTGTTTCTTTTCCTAGTATCAGTCCTCTGAGAACACTTGACTTGTATCTAGGATTTATGTTGAAGGAGGGATTTCAACTCAATTCAGAGATCTCATAAATACCACAGTGGAATAAGATACTTAATATTCTCCACAAAATTTCATTTTTCCTTTATAAAGAAGAATAAGTTGTTTTCCTTCTACCTGAAGGATACACTCTGGGCATTTTTGCTCAAGCAATGATGAATTTATACAGGCCCAGTAGCATCTGATCATTTATATTTTTATCCACTGAAAGTATTTTCTGTCCACAGGTATTTCAAGCAGTATCTTAATTACTGGTGGCACAAAGAATAAGACCTTCATCTTGCCTTCAAGAATGTCAAGGTCTGGAGGAGAAAAATAATGTTGAAACTAAGGGGAAAAGAATAGGAACCCTTAAGATTTAATCTGCTATGCATGCCCAGAATGCCAGTACAACACAGGGAAGCAAGGATTACAGCTTTTTGATTGCAGTGAGTGACAGAAAGTGTTATTAATCTGCTTTGAGGGATGAGGACAAATTTACCAGAGTCTCACCAGGAGAGATGACAAAACAGAATGCTTTTCTGGAAAATACACAAACCACTCCTGAGGACTCAGAGGAGAACTATGTGGCAGATGGTGTGGGGTGTATTCAGAGGTGGTCTCTCGCTTGGTATGTGGGAGGCCCCAAATTCCATGTCCACCATTAAGAAATAAATAGATGGAAGAATAGATAAATGCACAGGGTAAATCTTACTTGAGATCATGTTAAAAACTGAACACAGTGTTTTGGGTAATTAACTGGGATTACAGTGGAAGATGTAAACTCACTGGAATTGGGTAGTTTACAGAGAAATCCCCTCAAAGTTAGAGGTAAGGATGGGAAACTTGATTCAGGTGGGAAATAAATCATGGATTGAACTAAAGAATATCAAATAAACAAGAGGAGAAAGTTAGAAAAGTGTTTAGATGTTGGATTTGACTGAATGTACAGTGTAACAAAGAGGAAGTTCAAGATTCTGAATAATTTGCCTATGGAATTGAATGGAGGGATGATATAGGCCAGAAATAAAAAAAAAAAAAAAAAGGTAGGGACCAGGCCCGGGAGATAGCTCAGTGGTCTAAGCTCCTGTGCAGCAGCACAAGGAACTGGGTTCCATCACTGGTGCAGCATGACATGCCATTAAAACTGGGCGTGGTGGTGCACACCTGTAATTCTAGTGATAGGGAGGCTGTGACAGGAGAATCACTATGAGTGTGAGATACATGGTGGGATCCTGTACTAAATAAATAAATAAGTGTATAAATAAATAATAGATAAATGAAAGATTTAAAAGTATTTTTTAAATGTAGGTGTCAGATATATATCTCAGTGGTGAAGCACCTGCATAGCAAATCTGAGGTCCTGAGTTTGTTTCCCAGTACCTACAAAAATAAAAAAGAAACAAAAATGTTAAATAATGTGAAGGTATTTTTAATACTGAAAAATCAATAGTTTACTCTCCCCAAATAAAAGCAATACTGTTACAAAGTCAATCAGAAAAAAAAATCAATGAAGCACTTTTGATTGTTACAACAGTGAAGTTATCTTCTTCAAATATTCAGTGAAATGGATTGAAGTCCAATGTTTGATAAAATAAAAGCTTTATATACCCTTGGAAGCATATGAAAGTCAAAATGTAGGGAAAAATACAATAAAGAAAATGCAACCAAAGCTCATATGCTTAGGTACTGGAGAAACATCTACTATCTTCATAATTAATGAAGATAAGCAATGACATGAAAATTTCTTGAGAAATCATTTCAAATGACCTGAGACAGATTGACACATGTGTAAAGTGGGTGCCTTTAAGTTAAATTCAATGTCTTAAGTCTTAAATGCAGAGGTTGCACTGACAAGAAAAACCCATATCCATAAGGTCCATCTTTCCAAGGCTGCCAGACTTGACATTCCACCTATCGGTTAGGGCCTTCATACCTCTCTATGTAAAAGTATTCCAAGACATCACTCTAAGAAAACAGAGGAGCAGAAGACTTGTGCAGATTCTGAGATCACAAGTTGCACAAAGAAAAGCCACAGATGAAAGGGGAAATAGAAATTCTGTTGAGTGGATAGTGGTTTGGAAGCCTGGGCAGCCCATGGAATGCCCGCTGTGCTTCAGTCCTCCTTCCAGATGGGTTTTTGTCTACAAATCCCTGCTAAAGCCATGGCCACAGAAGTCTCAATACAAGGGTGGGCAGAACTCCATCCCTGCCCTTTGGGTAAAGGAGGAATCCTGGGTATTCACTAGCACAGCAGAGCTGTGCTCTGCAAGGTAGAAATCCTGTCACTCAAAGAGAGAGTGAGGATCACGCTACCTTGTCCATTTCCACAAATGAACTGTGGACCTCAGAGATTCTCTGTCTACATTCAATTAGAAAGAGAACTTAGAAGGTGAAAGGAACTTGAATCTGAAGAGACTTGGTTTAGTCACGTAAGTGAAGAGCCACACTGGATTCCAGACCCTGAATTTTATTCCAGAACCTCTGACAAACCATTAAAGGGTTGTTCCTGAAATCTCTATCTCTGTCATTGCCACATCTACCTTGAAATAAATCCTTATTTCTGGAGACAGCCTAAATTCAATTTTTATTTTGTTTTACTTTTATTTAGTTAAAATAATGAGGGCTGGGGAGAGAGGTTAGTGATCTAATTGCCTGCCGACAAACACAAAGACCAGGATTGATCCTGGTACTGCATACTGTGCCAGCCCCAGAGCCCTGTGTGTGCTGGGCTGGCCATCCAAGCCAGGCATGGTGGCATACACATGTCATCACAGCTCTAGGGAGTTGGAGACAGGAGGATCACTATGAATTTGAACTGCATAGCAAGACCCTGTCCCAAATAAATAAATAAATAATCTTTAAAAATTAAAAAATAATGATAAAAACACTACATAAAAAAGAATTCTTAAAAATTAAATATAATTGTGGTGAATGCCAATGATAGGGAAAATTTACATAGACAAATATAAAGTGAAATATGAGACAAGTATTTAGGGCAAGTTACAATTTAAGGCGAAAATTAAAATATATGCAGAAAGTTTGTTATTATGTGCAAATATTTAAATTAAACAGTAAGTTGTTAGTCATAGCCATTAAAGGATATGACCACCTATCCCACTGAAAATATCTCCCTTCTTTTTGAACCAATCATCCCATCTCTCTTGCCACTTACTGAAGCAGTTCTAGCGGATGGCCTGACTCTAAAATTTTTAGTTTCGCTGTCTTTGTTATCGCAGTGTCCTGACTGTACTCATAATTTTTACCTTTCGCAGTCACTTGGAGTTTGAGGAAGAGCCAGAAGTCCCACTGTGCCAGATCCAGTGCATAGGTGGACAGGGACATACCACAATGCTTCTGCGAGCCTTCCTTCCCCTGAACGCTACTCAGCAGCAAGCTTGACAGTATTTTTTTTTTATCAGATTTATAAAGATCTCCACAAAACTTAAAAAGTCCATCATTTTTGTCCAAAGCACCACGACACACAGAGGAATTAGGTAGTGAGCTTCCTAAATAGATGTGGTCCTTCCTTTTATGCCAGGCTACAACTATTCACAAACTGGTAGTAAAGATAACTGTGCTAAATTACACATCTGCCTTAAGCCCTTCAATGGCTTCCTAACTTCTTGAAATAAAAATGATGTCTTCATCAAGCTCTGAAAGGACCCTCAAAATCTGTCCTGATCCTGTCTCCTCTTCACCCCATCCTGGACAGCTTTCTCTGCGACCCCGTCTTGCTCAACAGCAATGGCATCCTCCCTGCCTTTCACGGGGCCAGCGTGGCTGCCGCTGCAAGAACCGCAGCACGACGTTTCCTGAGAGGCATGAGTTACACCCTCTGCTTACGCTCAGCCTCGAGCCGATGCCATCATTGCAGGTTCCATTCACTCAGCTTTATTCCAGCTTCTTTAAAATTATAATGCTCCTTGTTACTACAGAACTGCACTGAGTTTCCTGACAGCCTATATCACATTCTAGCGCATCATACACCAATGATAGATTTTTTAAAATTTCATGTTTTCCTACACCGAAGATGTAAAAATGTATGAAGGTACAGACACTTGTCATGGATTTACTTCATTTTTGGTTGATATTTCTAGGGCTATCATAAAGCATGGGCATCCCAGACTAGTTATTCACAAATTACCTGCTGAATACACATAATTATGAATGAATTATATAGGTTTCAGTAGTAGCTGAATAAATCAAGGGATATAGATATAGGGAACTAGAAGAGAGATAAATAGAAATTTAAGCAGAAGCAGAAAGACAAAAGTTATGAAATTCATAAAATGAAAATTTATGAATGTTCATATGAGATAGAACAGATAATATGCATGAGATAATATACATGTAAAGTATGTTATACTATATGGAAAAAACAAATGAAGTACAAGCAAAGTTTTTAATGGATGATGAACAAAAATTCCAAAAGTGATAAAGGGTATCAATCTACAAAGACAAGGCAGTCTGTGAAGCTGCAACAGATGCTTCAACAGAACAATCACACTCAAACTTGTTGTCAGAAGACAGGTGAAATTCAAGTGAAGAAAAACTGTTAATGTCTGTCAAAGGCGTGAAGCGTCATCAGACACAATGAAGGATCTATAACGATGGAATCATGGAACTGCAGAAGATGTGAGCTGTCTGCACTCATTGTGTGGTCAAAAGCATACTTCTTAAATGTATAAAATCAAAGATGGGGGCTGGGGATTCGGCTCAGCGGTAGAATGCTTGCCTAGCAACCTGGAAGCCCTGGGTTTAGTCCTCAGCACCAAAAATAAAAAATGAGCCGCTCCTAAAATCTGTAGCCTCCTAGGGAGTAAGAGAAATTTACAAAAAAAAATGTGGAAGTTGTTTGACATTTCTTTTTCTATAGTTAATAAAATGAGTAATGTAAATATAAAAGTTTTAGATGACACTGTTAGTTCCTTATTGGTGAATAACTGTATGATACAAGTGTAATTGGTTCATACGCAGTTTATTATCGCACTGAGGCCAGATGCTGAGTCCTGATACTACCTGGCCACGTCTTTCTGCCTCAGGGTGTCATGTAGAGGGTGCAAGCTACATGTAGAATAGAATGCAGTCTCACCTCAAGGCTGAACTGCATAAGGAACCATGCCCAATAAGTGCTACATTTCTTGGCATAATTTTATTCCTTGCAGGCATGGACCAAGGGCTCCCGTTTCTTGGCATCTGCTGGTTTGTGCTCAGCATTCTTAAAGCTGCGAGCCAGTTTCCTGCCACATGCGCTTCCCAGTGAGGCTGCTTCCTTCACCATGACCTCTGAGAGGAAGCCCACCAGCATGGCCCAATGGCACAATCTCATGTGACATAACCAATCACACTCCAGTAGTAAGAAGTAAGCCATAGGATCTGCTCACATTCAAGAGGAGAAAATTACGTGAGGTTTGATTACTAGGAGCAAATACCACTGAGTGTGTTCTCCACAAACGCAGCTAACCATCTGATCTTATTAACATCCATCCAATGACAGCAGCGTCCCATGGAATGTTTTCTAGAACGGACCACATGCTGTATGACAAAGTAAACCTCATCACATCTCAAACACTTTCAGACATTCAAAATATATTATTTGGCTACAGTGAAGCTCAGTTAGAATTTAGTGTGTCAAATAAAATACCTCAACTGCTAAGAAATTAAGTAATGCATTTTAAGTAATGCCTGGATTTTTTTTTAACAGATGTTAGAAAATATTCTGATTAAAATACAGGTATAATATAAAGCATGAGGGCTGGCCAAATAGCTCAGCAGATTAAAGCATCTGCAAGTAGGGGCAGGAGCCAGGGTTTGATCCCTCAGCCTGCCTTTCCAGCCCCACCCCCAGGGCATGCTGAGATGGCAATTGAGACTGGGCATGGTGGTGTGCACCTGTAATCCTAGCTCTTGGGAGGCTGCAAACAGGTGGATCGCTACGAGTCTGATCTAGTACTGAGACTCTGAACACCCTTTAGACACTTCCCAGAAATAGAGAAATATATATGAAAATACAGCTAAAAATTCTTAAGAGATATTCTAGCTTTAAAGCCATATTTTTAAAAGGAACAGTTATCCTCTTAAACAGAAAATGAAGGCATATCAAATGCAAAGGCAGCAGAAAAAAGATAATAAAATGATGAAGCTTAAAATAAATGTTTATAAAACTGGTTATGGAAGTTTTTGCGACTGCATGAATCTTCTGTTGATCTGGACTTCTTAAAGTTTGGCAAATAATGTCCTTTCCTCAGCAATCTCCCTGCTGAGATATGCACATATGGACTTCAAAAAATAACCTAAATCTTAAAGTAGAAAAAATGAAACAATATAAATGTCTGCAAAAGGTAATAATTATAAACTCATAGACATATGAATATTCATATGAATAGATCTTAAACAGTTTTTAAAATTGAGTAAAGCAATGGTACGTACACATATAGTGCAGTATGTGACTGATACATGTGTGGATGAATCTCATAAGTTCAGTCTGGGTGAAGGAAGGCGAAACACAGAGAGCATATTCTCCTTATGTAACTAAGAAAAGTTGCATAATTTTATTATCTGTAGTAAACAATAAATGCTATACATAAGCATGTATGTACCTTTTAAGACAGATATTTGTCAGACATATATGTGTGCCTTTACCTTTGAAAAAAGGGAGATAGTGACCAGGACTGGGTCTGTAAGCACAGATATGCCCTGGGAGTGATATTTTCAGGGCAAATTTTATCCATAAAAGTAAATGAATATATATATATATATATATATATATATATATATATATATGCACATTTGAAGATCCTTATATTTATGTAATACTTCAATTAAAGGGTTAGTCAAAACACACAAAAAAATCAAACTCTAAGGGTAAAAATTTTCTAATAGAAATAGACTATTTTCTCTTTAGTGCAGTATTTTCAATTAAGAATATTTTTAAATTTTTCTTATTATAAAACTAATTCTTGTGTAAAATAATCAATAAGATGAAAGGAACATAGACAAAAATATATGGGCACTTTATTCATATAAAACTATCCAAGTAACTGCTCAATCTATCAATAGATGCGCACCTCATTCAAAACAGGAGGATACAATATGAAAGTATTTAGTCAAATCTTGTTTCATTAGAGTTAAAAACTGAAATAATATACTACATTGGAGATGGTTTGGAGAAACAGAAATTCTCCTATCATACCAGTGGTGCAGCTCTATGAACAGGAATTTGCTAATATTTATGAAAACAGCAAAAGTAAAATAAAAATAGAGAGGAGTCCTCTTCTTATACATAGTAAAGTTACGCTCATGTATACATAAATTAACTGTGTACAAACATCCTTTGTGAGAATATTTGCTATGACAATCTGGAAATTACCCAAATCAGCATAGTTACATAAGGAGAATATGCTCTCTGTATTTCACCTTCCTTCACCCAGACTGAACTTATGAGATTCATCCACACATGTATCAGTCACATACTGCACTATATGTGTACGTACCATTGCTTTACTCAATTTATCAGGTGGATAATAATGTGTTGCTTTATATTATGTGTCAGTGTGGCTAGACTATAGTGTCCATGAGTTTTACTGAAGCTAAGGTGAGATGTTACTCTGAGGGTATATTTTAGATGTGATCAATATCTAAAACAGTACAGTAAGGACCGGGGAGATAGTCAGTGGCATAAATGCCTGCCTGGCAAGTGCAATGTCCTGAGTTCAACCCCCAGTACAAAACCCAAGATAAAACAAAGATGAATGGACAAACCAAAACAACAAAATGGGCTGGCAAAGGCTGGTGAGATAGTTCAACAGACTAAGTGCCTAGTTAGGCAAGCACAGTGACCAGTGCTGGATCCCCAGAACCACATGCCATACCATGCACGCTAAGCGGGCCACCAAGACAGGGCATGTTGGTGCACGCTGGTAATCCCAGTGCTCTGGAGGCTGAGAACCGGAGGATCACTATGAGCCCGAGCTGTGTAGCTGCATAGTGTACAAAATACATTAAAAAGCAAAATAAAACAAAATAGTACACTTTGAGTAAAACAGATTACCCTTTTTAGTGTGAGTGTGTACCACATGATCAGCTGATGATCTCTGTGGAAAAAAACACTAAGATCACTTGAAATTGAAACAACTATGTCTTATGTGCTGCTGAGAAAAATATCTGACATGTCTTTAGAGAATTCTGAATAATGCAAATAAGCTATCGATACTTTCATGAAATGGAATCCTCTTCTGCCATAATAAAGATGAAGTAGGTCAGGATGAGCACATGAAAAATTTATTATGTCTCTCATTATGAAGTGCCTCACTCCCTTGTTTTCAATTTACCTTTCTGTGGTTTCAGTTAGCATCATGACCCCGAATTATTAATATTGGTCTTAACTCTTTTGGGAGGCTATCTTCACATAACCTTTGTTTGGTACCTTGCTATATACTTTAATATTGGATAATTTTATTAATTTCTTACTGCACCTTAATATGCAAATTAACATTTTTCATAAGTATGTTTGTTCAGGAAAAAGCACTGAATATGGAATTAGTATAATCTGTAGTCTCATATGTCATTGGATCTTCGATATACACCAACTGCTATATACTATATATGATACTTCAGTACAGCTCATCCTATATTGACTTGATATGTTTATTATTATAAGAAGGGATTAGCTTTATAGTGTCCTCATGGACACTATAGTCTAGCCACACTGACACATAGAAGGAATTCCTAAAGAAAACATTGCCAACAAAGAACTCAACTTGAAATGTATAATTAATAAATGGATAGTAATAATTAGGTTTTCATCTTTTTTGAAATTTTAGTGTATTTGGTGCTGGGTCTCACTACACAACTAGACACATAGTGACCCTCCTGTTCTCGTGGGATTACAGGCATGTGCCCAGACTCTGTGGCCTGCTCACTGCACCTGGAGGTGGGGCTGGTGCCACATGCGGTGCTGGTGCTTGGACTCCAGTTCCTGAGCTTGCCTACGCAGTCACTTGGTCTGTTAAGTGATCTTGCCTGCCTTGAGCATAATAATTGGAATTTGAAAGAGAAGTTAGTGGAGTTATGTGAAAAGGAAACAACTACAGAACTATAAGCACTGGTCTAGGAATCCTCATCCCAGTGCCTGGATAACCCATTGGTGTGAGCTAAAGAAAGGATTTGCAGGAGAACAGGTGGCCAAGGCTATGAATCCCAGAATTATGGCTTGGCCATTTAGTAATTGAAAGTCTCTGATGATGTATTAATTCAAGACTTTCAGAGTTTTTTATACTAAGTGGAAGTTATACTTCATGAATTAATGTAAGTACCTGCTCTAGCTCTATTATGTCTTCACAACACCATGTTCAAACTTTTGCCTGAATCTAAAGAAAGGACAAATTTTCATAATTTATTTTGTGCCACACCAAAACCCAAAAACAGTTATGTCATGATTTTTCATGATAAAATCTCAGCTGATCTGAATTAAATGGTGCAAATCCTGTATAAAAGGCTGTGAAATTGCTTTTGTTCTTTCTTTTGCTCAGTGTTAAAATTCAATATTTTCTGAAAAAATAGTAATGTATAGTAGTACATGTAGTCTTCTACCCAGAAACTTCTGAGATATTAGCAGTGAACTTCACTGCTAAAACGTACACTTCTTTAATGTAAAAATCTGCATCTCCTATCAAAAACCAAGAAATTATATCAGCACAACATGGAAGTCCCTTGGTTCATATCTTGCCTAGTATGCAACTATTCTGAAGTAGTTGGGGCAACTTCCTCAGCATTGAAGATAAAAATTAAAATTGTATAATCTTAAAAAAAATGAAGCTGAAAAGCAAGAAAAACAACCGTGTGCACAGTGGCTGAATTAGTGGCTTTGGAAGCCCCTAACTTTTCAGAATGACCGTGTGTAGCTATCTGGAAATTTTCAAGTGTAGTTGCAAGGATACACTTCTTCTTCCCATATGAAAATGTTAAAAATATTAAAATAACATAAATGAAGAAGGCTACATTCTTAGATCAAAGATAACTTCTGTTATGAAAAATTCACAGTAAAATCAGACACTTCACAACTACAAGCATACAGAAATATAAGAGGCCCATTATTCCGTGCATAAACGACTGACTGATTAGAACGTTATGTTCAAAGGCCACTAGAGATCAGCTATGCTACACTTTTATTAGAATGGTTATTGTGCTGCTTTTGTTGTTAATGCTCTGATTAAAAAATTCCACAGGATTTAGGTGGTCTGCCACAAACCTGTTTTCCCCATAGGCTCTATTAAGTTTATGCACCATATTGCAGAACACACGGTTTTGCAAAAGCACACATATTGACTCGTAGCAGGGACACCTATATATAGTATATCCACCATATTGTCTTTCTAAAATGTCCCTGAAATGGATTTCAAAATTATCTTGCTTCTAGGACATCTTATAAAAACTGTGCATGTAAATAAAGCATATAAAAATATCCAGATGCCATGAAGTAGGGTAGAGCAGAGCCTTCAATAGTTTGGCTTTGACAGTTTCTCTGCAGGCTCCAACGATAAACTAAACTTAATAAGATGAAGCCCAAAGAAGACTCATAAAATACTTTCCACTTGAATATTATTGGCCATCTGGTGATTAGATATTCAGGGATAGCACACACTTTTTATTTTTTTATTGTAAGAAAATTATAAAGATGAACATAAAATATAAATATACAGGTGTATCACTACAGCATTGTTTACAGTGGTGAGAAACTAAAACTGTGGAAAGGAATTGGGTATTTATCAAATAAATTATGGTACAACCACAAAATAGATACTTAGTTTCCATTACAAATTTTATAAAACATTGACATAAAAATGTGTTTGGGGTTTATTAATATGTGAACAGGGGCTGGCAAGATAGCTCAGCAGATTAAAGAACCTGCATAGTCAAGTGCAGGGACCCCGGTTGGACCCTGTGGTTCAATCCCTGGCACCCTACGCCACCCTAGCCCCTCCCATGGAGCAGGTTCAACCAGCAAGAGTCCAGGGATGTTGGCACTTGCCTGTAGTCCCAGTGTTAGGGAGGCTGAAAGCAGAAGTATCACAACCAGTTTAAGCTGTGTAGTGAGACCCTGAAACAACCAAACACTATATTGTCTGTCTGTCTGTCCATCTGTCTGTCTTTCTGTCTCTCTGTCTATCTATCCCTATCTCTATCTGTCTATCTATCTATCTATCTATCTATCTATCTATCTATCTATCTATCTATCTATTCACTTTTTCTTAATGTATATATAGCAAATAAAAATCTTAAGCACTTAAAATAAGGTCATCTTATTATTTATCCCTGAAAAGGGGAGATATAGATACATATCTTTCTTGGTTTACCAGTATCACCCATTTTTCTAAAAATTTCTGAATTTGTTTTTTCAGAAAGAAAATTTTTATGTAATGAAGTCTTTCATTTTTGGGGGTGTGTGTGTGGGGGGATGGAAACCAGGAATTGAACTCAGGCCCTTGAGCTTGCCAGGGAAGCGTTTATTCCACTGAGCCATCTCCCCAGCCCCAGTAAATCAATTCTTAACAATTGATTCTTACATGTTTTGTTTTGTTTAGAGATAAAGATAGGTATAGATAGATAGAGAAATATAAAATTGAATAATTTGTCTACCCTTTTACTATCATTTTTTCATATATGTGTATATATTTGGTGGTTTCAGGGTGTCACTACATAGCTCTTACAATTCTTATGTGTTTTGTTTTGTTTCATTTTGGTTTTTTAGCAAAACCAGGGGTAGGCAGAATAGCTCAGTGGACTAAAGCACCTGTGTAAGGTAAGTGCAGGGACGGCAGTTCGATCCCCAGTACCACATGCCATGCCAGCCCTACCCCCCAGGTGGACTGAGTTGTCCAGAGCCCAGGCATGGTGGCACACTTCTGTAATCCCAGTGCCTGGAAGGCTGAAAATAGTAGTACTGCTATGAGTCTGAGATGCATAGTTAGACCCAGGCTGTCTTTCAAGCTGTCCCGAGGCCGAGAGGTTGTTGGTCTTTTGCAAAAGCTGGTAGGAAGCTCTGTTCTCCCAACTTATGACAGTTTGAAACAGGAAATTACTTCCTACAGTTCCAGGGTCTTCTGTTTGCTCCTGGGTTCCCACCAAGCTAGGGTCTATCCAGCCCCTTCCATCCTTCTCTTGCTGGATCCCCTGCCCCATCACCTTCACAACTATGTCCACTTGGTTCCAAGGACTTGATATGTTTAGTGTACAATTATAATCTACAAGCTCAGAAGTTATGGATAACTTTACACATCCTTGTGCACTCTTTTATTCCATACAGATAATTTTTGCTGCACTATTTTTTTTTCTGATGTACCACTCACCCTCAAAGGTTTAGCCATGGCTTTAGATACAAAAGCACTTGTCTAAGTTAAGATTCATGAAACGTTTAATTACCCAAAGGAGCAGTCTAAAATATTAGAACTACTGGGAATGACCCACTGGACCAGCGGGCAATGGGATGTGGTGAGGGCACTCCACCTCGGCAGGCCTACAAGGTAGGAGCCATGGGACAAGCAGCTAGCAGGGCCCAGTGATCCATTTGGACAGAGCTCAGCTAGAAGGAATCAAACACTGCAATCAGAACCAAGGTGTCTCTGTTACTGTTCTCTTGTTACTGGGACAAATACCCAACACCAAAAATGAAGAAAGGAAAGGTTTATTCAGCTCACAGTTACTGGAGGTTTCAGTCGATACTTGACTGGCTCCAAGGCAAAGTGGAGAGAGCATCAGTTCCTGGTGGCAGTAAAGAGCAAGAGGAGCCAAGTGAGAAGTACCATCACAATGTCAACAGAGAGAGAAAATCTGTCTCTCTATCTCTCTTATATTACATTCAGGCTATCACCTCAGGCTGGGTGTAGTACTCACATCCATAATCCCAGTAGTGCTAAAATCCATAATCCTAGTAGATCATGAGTTAATCTCAAACTCTAAAAGTCCCCACCCCAAGATAGCATGAGGCTTCAGGGGGACAACTAGGCACAAACCATAACACCAGGTCCACCCAGAAGAGTCCAGATCTACAGTAACATCTTCGTGGCACATAGGTGGCAGCAGGTAATTGGGGTGAACTAGTTTGTCTGGAAGCCTCCAGGTGCATGAAGCACCAGACAGATCTCAAGGAAACTAAATTGAAAACAAATTCCCAATTTAAGATCTGCTTTGTTATAAAACTATAATGTTTGCTTCCATGATCTGAGGTACAAACTCTTAGTTAAAAAAATTTATCAATTTCTAAATTTCAATAGATGTTATTAGTATTGCTAACTGTGCTACTATGAATAGGAAACCAAGGGAGAACATTAATCACATGTTCTCCCTTGGTTATTAATATTAGGAGGTGCTTCAATAACTTCCACACCAAAGCCCTACACTGAAGGATAGAGGACAGTGCCAAAGAGAAAACAGTATATCTCTCTCAATTAATAGAGAAGGAAAAATCTACACACAAAATAACCATTTCTGACACAGGAGAGATACCTAAAAAACAGACTCTTTACAGAGAATCTCTGACTGCAGAGGCACAGCTGCTTACTATCTAACTTTCACAAAAGGGTAACACAGAAATCAAAATAAAGAAACCTCTCTAACATAGAAAATGAGAAGAAATAAGGAACAAAAGCAAATCTCAGGCCCTCAAGTCCACCCAGAAAACCCCAAGGGACATTAGCATATAAGAAATTGGAAGTTGCACATCTGAAATCTCTGAAGTAATAGTAACTGAAATAAAGAAACAATTACAGAAGGATATAGAAGAAAACAGATCAGAAATAATTTCAGAGGTTATTTCTAGAAAAAGAAATGATGAGCATGGAACAAAGTACTTCAAGTCCTACAAGAAAAGAACTTCCATCCCAGATTGATATACCTTGCAAAATTCTCTTTGAAATTTAATGGAAAAGAGAAATACGTCCACAAAAAAGAACAACAATCTCCGGAGCTCCTGCCCCTAAGCCCACCGAGCGAGTGGGAATTATTCTGAATCTCCCTCTGCCTGATCTATGCTAGCCCCACCCCACCCCGCCACGGGCTCTGCACCATCTGGAGCCCCCGCCCCCAAGACCTCCAAGTGAGCGAGCAGTGGGCCTGAGACATCCCAAAATGACTTTCCAAGCAACTCCCCAGAACCCTTGCTCCCGAGCTCACCAAGCTAGTGAGAATTTTTCTGAATCTCCTGCCATCCAAATCACCCTCGCCTGGCCTGCTGAGTGTGTGGGAGAGCTTCTGCGCTCCCTAGTGCTCCCTGGACCAGGGACACAACAGAGGGGAACCACAAGATCACAATTGTACCCAAAGAGCTGCAGCAATAAGGAACTGAAAAGAACAGCTAGATCGAGGACAGGCATAACTGGATAATCTCAAACTTAATAGACTGGCCCCCGAATCTCATAATGTACAAAGGTTGTAACTACACCAAAGCTCTACACTAAAGGTCAGAGGTCAGTGCTATTCAAAATGACAAAGACAAGAAGCAAAAGGCAATCTCAGTCCTTGAGTCCACCAATAAGTGCAGAGGACACTAGCTCAACTGAAATGAATGAATTAAAAGAGGCAGGAGCAAAGAAACAATAGCAGAAAGGGATAGAGGAACTCAGACAAGAAATAACACCTGAAGTAAAAAAAATGAAATTGTTGAATATATAGTATCTGAAGTAATGAATCAAATCCAGAAATGTATGAGGGAAACCCAATGCCCACCCAGAACAAGTGCAGAAAACACTATTCCAGCTGAAATGGATGAATTAACAGCATTGCAAGCAAATAAACAACAACAGAAAGGCAAAGAGGAACTGAAAGCAGAAATATTTTCTGAAATATAAAAAGAATTCTTTGGAATCATAGCATTTGAAGTAGAGAATAAATTCCAGAAATATACAGAGAACATCCAATTTGGAAAAAACTCTGCGGTAAAAGAATTAATAGCTACCTCTACAGAAGACATTAATAAGAAAAAAATAGAAGATCAGAAATAGGATGGAATCCTGGAATGAGCAATACAGAAAAGAAATAGATCACATGAAGCAGAGTCAAAGAGACAAAGAACAACTTAAAATCTCAATCACGAGTTACATAAATGTTTGAGTGAAACTGAAGACAGGGTTTCAGATCTTGAAGGCTATGGAGCAGCTAGTAAAAAGTTGAGAAAGGATCTCTTAAAAACAACGAGGATACAGGAAAAAATAATCCACCACCTGAAAGATGATGCCAAGGAGACCAATGTGACATTAGTTGGCATAAATAAGAATGAAGGAGTCAATACAAATGACACAAAAAGAATATAGGCATAAGCAATAGGAGAAATTTCCCCAAATATGAGGAAACAATCCAACATTCAGGTAACCAAAGCATACAGAACACCAAATAACTTCAACCCAAGTAAAAACACACTGAGATATATAATAGTCGAGATCCCAGAAATCCAACACAAAAATAATACACTGAAAGATGCTAGAGAGAAGAAGCAGATCACATTCAAAGGAAAACCCATCAGAATTACAGCCAACTTCTCCACACAAACCATGAAGGCAAGGTGAGCATTCAGCAGAGTCCACAAGTCCTCTATGAAAACAAATTCCAGCCCAGACTACTATACCCTGCAAAACTCTCTTTCAAGTTTGATGGAGAAGTGCAGTACTTCCACGACAAAGAACAACTAAAGAATTTCATGATGACAAAGCCATTCCCACACAGGCTACTGAAAAATGTTCTAGAGAGAGACCACAATGACCAGAACTCCACAAATGAGAATGGAAGGAACCGACTAATCAGTGCAAACAACTAAACACACGATAAAAAGGAGTAAACAACAGCAGGTAAATATCATGACAATCATAAATCAACACATTTCAATTATAACCAACAATCTAAATGGACTCAATTCATCAATTAATAGAAATGGACTGGCACAGTGGAATAGGAAACAAAACCCAACAATAGGCTATATACAAGAAACACAGTTCACTCAAAAAGATATACATATGCTTAAAGTCAAGAGGTGAAAATCAATACTACATGCCCCAGCCCCTCCAAAAAAAAACCGGAGTAGCAATTCTGTTCTCAGATAGTCTCACCTTCAAACCAAGAATGATCAAATGACACAAAGATGTCCAGTATATATTGGTTAGGGGAAAAACTCAAGAGGAAAAGGCAACACTCATAAATATCTACGCAGCAAACACAGGAGCACCCAACTATGTAAGACAAATCTTAAAGGACAAGAAAAATCTAATATCCAAGACTACAATCTTAACAGGAGACATTAACACTCCCTTATTTAAAAAAGATAGGTTAACTAGACAAAAAATTAGCAAAGTAGTAGCAGAACTGGACCAGAGCTTGGAAAAAATGGACCTGGTTGACATATACACAGTGATCCACCCAACCACAGCTGAATACACAGTTTTTTTAGCTCCTAAAATAGACAACATACTATTACATAGGACATGCTTAAGTTTCTACAAGAAAACAAAAATTATCCCGTGCATATTATCCAACCACAGTGCAATGAGACTGGAAAGAAACGACAAAAGAAACCAGAAAAACCTGCTAAATTCTGGAAATTAAGCAGCACACTACTCAGCAATAAATGGGTCACACATGAAATTAAATAAGAAATTCAACAATACCTATAATTCAATGAAAATTCAACCACAACTTACCAGAATTTATGGGATGTAATGAAAGCAGTTCTCACAGGGAAAATCATAACAATAACTCACACATTAGGAAAACAGAATGGGAACAAATAAGCATCCTAAGGTTATACCTCCAACATCTAAAAAAGGAAGAGCAAACCAAAATCAGAGCCCAAAGATGGGAAGAAATCATAAAGATTACAGTAGAAATTAATTCAATAGAGATAAGAAAACAGTTCAAAGAATCCACAACTCAAAAACCTGGTTCTTTGAAAGACTAAATAAAGTTGATAAGCCCCTAGATAACCTCATCAAAAAGAGGAAAGAAAAAGTTCAAATACCAACAGTAAGGAATGAAAAGGGTGAAATCACCACAGACCTAATGGAAATTCAGAAGACTATCAATAGCTACTTCAAGAATCTTTACCCTCACAGAATAGAAGATAAAGAAAAAATGGACAGATTCCTCGAAAGATACAAATTACCAAAACTCAATCAAGAAGACATAACAACTCTCAATAAGCCAATAATAGCCAACAAAATACAAAACAGAATAGAAAGCCTGCCAAGAAACAAAAGTCCAGGTCTTGATAGATTCACAGCTGAATTTTATGAGAAATTTATAGAAGATATAACCCCTACACTCCTCAAAATCTTCAATGAAATTTAAAAGGAAGCAGTCCTCCCAAAATCATTTATGGAGGCAAGTATAATACTGATTCCGAAACCAGAGAAACACACAGCCAAAAAGGAGAACTACAGCACAATCTCCCTCATGAACATAGATGCAAAAATACTCAACAAAATCCTGGCAAATAGAATACAGCAAATCATCAAGAGGATCATACACCATGACAAGGTAGGATTCATCCCAGTGATGCAAGGATGGTTCAATATTCGAAAATCTATAAATGTAATACTCTATATTAATAGGCTGAAATGTGAAAACCACATGATCATTTCAACTGATGCAGAGAAAGCTTCTGACAAAGTCCAAAACTTATTCATGTTCAAGGTCCTACAGAAAATTGGAATAGATGGACTCTACCTTAACTTGATAAAAGCCATCTATGACAACCCAAAAGCTCATATAATCCTAAATGGGGAAAAACTGAAATCTTTTACTCTTAAATCAGGTTCAAGACAAGGATATCATCTACCACCCCTCCTATTCAATATAGTCTTGGAATCCTTAGCAACAGCCATTAGAAAAGAGGGAGAAATAAAGAGAATAAGAATACTAAAGAAGTTAAATTTTCACTATTTGTAGATGACATGATGCTTTACTTGGAAGACCCCAAAAATTCCACCAAGAAGCTACTAGAATTGATACAGAAATTCAGTAGCATAGTAGGATACAAAGTCAATACTCAAAAGTCAATAGCATTCCTCTACACAGATAACAAACACACTGGAAGGGAGACTATAGAAACAATACATTTTATAACAGCACCGCCGAAAATGAAATACCTTCGGATTCAGTTAACTAAGGATGTCAAAGATGTTTTCGTGGAATATTACAACACTGTAAGAAAAGAGATAATAGGGGATTTCAGAAATGGAAAGATATTCCCTGCTCCTGGATAGGAAGAACCGACATCATCATCATGACCATATTCCCAATATTGTTGTACTGATTTAATGCAATTCCTATCAAACTGCCACCAACATACCTCCCAGACCTAGAGAAATCATTCCCAAAATTTATTTTGAACACAAAAGAGCTAGAATAGCAAAGACAATCTTGGCCAATAAAGACAAGGCAGGAGGCATCACAATTCCTGACTTGAAATTATACTACAAAGCCACTGTGATAAAATCAACATAGTATTGGGAACGAAATAGACTTGAAGATCAAGGGAATAGATTAAGAGATGCAGAGGCCTCTGCAAATAAACTCCTGATCTTCGACATAGGGGCCAAACACACTTACTGGAAGAAAGATAGCCTCTTTAACAAATCATGCTGTAAAACCTGGCTTTCTACATGCTGAAAACTAAAACTTGACTCAGTTCTATCACCAAGCACTAAACTAAAGTTAAAATGTATTAAAGATCTAAACATTAAAACAGAAACGCTGAATCTCTGGAACAGAATGTAGGAGGGACCCTTGAAGGCATAAGGGTAGACAAAGAGTTCATGACCAAACATGTATTTGCATGGGAAACACTTGAAAGAGTTAACATCTGGGTTCAACTCTTCTTGAGAAGTTTCTGCACATCAAGAGAAATTGTTAAAAAAGTGAAAAGACAACACATAAATTTTGAAAAAATCCTAATAAGCACTCAGACAAAGGTCTGCTCTCTAGAATATATAAAGAACAAAGATATATTAGCACCCTCAAATTTAAAGACCCAATCCAGAAATGGGCATCTGAGATGAATACACACTTCTCAGAGGATGAAAGTAAAGAAGCTAATAAATATATTTTAAAAAATGCTCCACATCACTAGCCATCCGTGAGATGCAAGTTAAAACAACACTGAGATACCATCTCACTACAGAAAGAATGGCTATCATAAAGAAATCAACAAAAAACAAATGGTGGAGAGGTTGTGGGGAAAAGGGAACACTTCTCCACTGCTGGTGGAAATGTAGACTGGTTCAACCATTGTGGAGATCAGTGTGGAGACTTCTCAAAAGAGTAGGACTGAAAATCCCATTCAAACCGGCTATCCCCCTACTCGGAGGAACTGAAAACATCATATCATGGTGATATATGTGTACCTATGTTTACAGCAGCACAATTTGTGGTAGCAAAATCTTAGAAACAACCAAGATGCCTATCACATGAGGAATGGTTGAGAAATATGTGGTATTTCTGTACAATGTAATATTACTCAGCTATAAAGAATGATAAACTTGAAACATTTATATTGAAGTGGATGCCACTTGAACATATACTAATAACTGAAATAAACCAGACACACATGTGAAAATATCACAAAGTCTCCCTAGTATAAGTAATCAAAAGTAGAAATACAAATAGAAATGCATAACAACAACTAAAAAGAATTTAGTCAGATAGTCAGGGTAAACTGAACTGCACATGTTGCAGGATACTAATCAGCTTCTCTTCTGGATGGTTAGCAACCTAAGTTCACAGATCTAACATTGGCAAAATCGAAGGGCTTCAAGATCAGCCAACATTTTTGCTGTAGCCTTTCAAGGTCAGTGAAGACTCAGGACATAGGAGAACCTGTACTGTAACATCATGGAACTCAGTTGTGCCCCAAATTTTCTGAACAAGGAGATTATGGAGCCACATGGCTGACACTGACAAAGGATCTACAGAGTGAGGTACGAGGGTACAGGATAAACCCTGAAGCAACTTGACTGACCTCATCAGATACAAAAGCTACATTTTTTGTTATATAAGTCTTGCTTTATCTACATCTTAAGCATCCAGCAGAAAAGTATAAAAATGAGGCATATAAAGCAAGGCCATAATAATAATAAGCTAAGCTGTAAAGAGCTCTACTCAATAACTTCTTTAGATAACCCACTATTATTGTGGACTGCTGGACTGGGGTTGATTGTTTCATTGAGTTCAGGAACCTATAATAATTGAGTGACAATGGAATACCCATCTTTGACAGAACCAAACAAAAAAAAAAGGGGGATACAATGGAAGAACCATTCTGTCTTTGTGTAAACAGTACAGTTAGGATAAATATGCAGTACATCTGTATAATTCTATGAGAAGCAAGATTTATGCTAATAGTGTTTGGACAAGATATTCTGTCAGCTTCTTGTACTATGGACAACCACTAGGAATATAACAAGGCAGAAAGTATTAATTATTGTAACTGTACTATAATTCAGCTTTAAAGATAAGTATACAGCTACATTCTCTTAATTCATTGATTATAAATATGTGCTCTAATAGTGTAAGTAAAATATCATGTATGCCAAAAAGCACTATGAAAATAATATACAATGTATTGTTTATGGAATCTGTCCTAATTTGATTTGAAGCTGTCTCATTGCTATTTTTTCTTCAATAAAATAAAATAAGAAACACAGAAAGGATACTAAAGTAGTTTCTCTCTACTAAAAAGAATTTTACTGTGATCAAATAAATGATGAAATTAAAAAAAAAAATCAGTACGGTAATGGCAAAAAGACAGATCTGAGGATTAAGGAACAGATTAGAATTTGCAGATACAACTATAAACACACTCAATTATCTTATCTTTGACAAAGGGGCCAGATGTGTTCACTGGAAGAAAGAGACCTCTTTAAAAAGTGGTACTGGAACAACTGGCTCTCCATATGCCAAAAATTAAAGTTAGACCCAGGTCTATCACTCTGCACTAAACTAAAGCCAAATGGATTAAAGATCTAAACATTAAAACAGATACATTAGGGCCGGGCGTGGTGGCGCGTGCCTGTAATCCCAGCACTCAGGAGGCTGAGGCAGGAGGATTGTTGTGAGTTCGAGACCAGCCTGAGCTACAAAGTGAGCTTAAGGCCAGCCTGAACTGCACAGTGAGACCCTGTCTCAAAAACAAGACAACAACAACAACAAAAAAAAAACAGATACATTAAATCTGGAAGACGAAGTAGGTGGAAATCATCAGGACATAAGGGTAGACAAACAGTTCATGAACAAGAATAATACTGCACAGGAAATACTGAAATCAATCAACAACTGGGACCTCCACTTCCTGAGAAGCTTCTCCACATCAAATGACATCAGAGTGAAAAGACAACCCATAACTTTTGAAAAATTCTATCCAATAATCAATCACACCAAGGCATTTATAGGGCCCCAAAATTTAAAGACCCAGTTCAAAAATGGCCATGCGAAATGAATACAGACTTAACAGAGGAAGACATACAAGAGGCAAAGAAATGCATGAAAAAATGTTTCATTTCACTGGCCATTTAAGAAATGCTAGTTAAAATAACACTGAGATACCATCTCACCCCAGAAAGAATGGCTATCATAACCAAATCAACCAACAGCAATTGTGGGATAGACTGTAGGGGAAAAAGAAACCAAACTCCATTGATGGTGAGAATGTAGACTGATGTAACATTATAGAAATCTGTGTAGACAACTCAAAAACTCAGACTGGAAATCCCATTCAAT